>JAIWQS010000262.1:0-123051 GCA_029891385.1 Erythroxylum novogranatense
CGATTATGACAATTCTTGAAGATAACCACTTATACTAGGTTCTTCGCCGTCTTAAAGATATTCCTTCCTTGAAAATCACAGATTGTTACGAGATGTTATCCGGGTCTTGATCGGTAGCGTTTACAATCTTCCATTTGCATCCCAGTAGTTCTATATGGTGAAAGCGATGATGAACGGCATGATAAATCTCCTCATATCAAGTCTCTGATCCTCGGTTGGACTATAGAATTCAATCTTATTATGCATCTACGACCCGCTTAATACCCACTTACTGTTTCCGCAGGGTGAATCGGGATGACATCCTCGCATTAAGCGGTTAAATTCTCAAACAAACGGCACCAATGGTTACGATCAAACAAGCGGTGCTCCTTTAAACACTTTTACTCAAGCAACTGAATTATTTGCTCTCGAAAACATAGGTTAGTTATGCTTATTACCTTGGTTGAGCATATTGTCTAATTGGGCAAAACTAATTTATCATTTTTCTTACTATTACTAATTACTCGAGGCCGGATTGCTGAACATGGCGTAGTATCTGCGAGAGTATTACGCCATCGACTTCAAATGAGAAGTTATGATGAATCCATGCTTATCCACATTTTAAGACTACTACTGACAATTAGTTGTTGGTTCTTATATAAAGATTGAAACATCACGCTTGAATTCCATAGGAAAAAGCGAGCAATCGATCGAGAAATTTTGCGAGGTGTTTTAGATAAGCGTTAATATTGGTCAAGCTGAAGCTTCTACAATTGGCGGTGAGTTGTCCTCAAACTTCATTTATCGGGCCCGAGGACGTGAAGCGGTATTATCTAGATGCTGATGGCTGGTGCAAAATATGGCAAACCAGATTTTTTCTCACTATGACTTACGACCTATGTGGAAGGAAATACAAGAGAATCTTAAATTCCATGAAAAGCACAAGAGAGACCAGATTTATTATGCGAGTGTTAGGAGAAATTTGAAATTGAAAAATCAACAATCAAAAGGAATATTTGGAGATGTTGCGCATTTGTTTACGTAATTGAATTTCAAAAGCGTGGATTCCCTCATGCTCACTTGCTTCTAATACTTGACCACAATTTAAGTTGTTGAATCCGATTCCTATGATCAAATCATATCAATTTGAAATACTAATCGATGATAATTCCAGATTATATTCTCTTGTCATTAAGCACATGATCCACGGTCCTTGTGGTTTTATGAACAAGCGATGCCCTGCATGAGAAATGGTGTATGCAAAAGTCATTACCCAGTTTTACTCCTTTCACATTGTCCATGGCGAAGGCGAGTTATCCGTGCTATAGGCGTAGAGATAATGGAAGAAAAGTTAAAATATCCGGACATGAGGTTGATAATAGATGGGTGGTTCCTCATAACCCGTACCACCGATGTTGTGAGCGCCACATTAATGTTGAAATATGTTCCTTGTGAAGCTTGTTAAATATTTATACAAATATGTATTTAAGGCCACGACCTTGTCAACTTTAGCGTCAACGACCGAAACCAGTGTCGATATTGGCGAAATCACAAATTTCAAGAAAGTAGTTGGATTTCACCCCGAGCTTTATAGGCATATATGAATTCCGCCTTAGAGAGATTAATCCATCCATCTATATACTCCAAGTTCACCTTCCGGATCAACAATCTGTTTCCTTCGCTAAAGATGCTAATTTGTCTTATTTATTGAGGAATTTTGACTTCTCCAAAACAATGCTTACGGAATTTTTGGATCGATTCAACAAATCAAAAGGCTGCGAAATGAAATGTGCGTATCACGGTTCCCTCAACATTTTGTTTGGAATCAAAAAACAGGGCGTAATTCGAAAAGAAAGCGGAGAAAAGTGATAGGACGATTAGTCCTTGTTGACCCTCGAGAAGGAGAAAGGTATTACTTGAGATTATTGCTGCAAAATGTTAGAGGACCAACGTCGTTTGACAACTTGTTAGCTGTTGATGGTGAAAAGGTGAAGCTGTTTGAGGATCTTTTGCTTGCAATTAGGATTGCTAGCATCGACTCTTACATACAACAAACACTTGTGAAGCTGTCATATTTCAAATGCCAACATCCCTCAGTTGTTATTTGCTACACTCTTGTTCTATTGTTCACCGGCAAATCCTAGGAACTCTGGGAAACTTTCGAGACCACCTCTGCTCGACTACCTATATGCTTATTCATCCTCTAATCGTATACATATGATGATATTACAAAATGGCTCTTGAATATCAATAAATCTCTGGAACAAATGGGAAAAAGCTTAGGCGATTATCATTTCTTCGAACATGAATTTCTTCTTGATTCCTGGCGGCAAAATAAGGAGGTAGAAAGTGAGATGAATATAGAGATTGATGAGCGGGACTTCTTATTACAATCAAAACTAAGCGACCCAGAAAAGCGTGATTTGATTTAATAATGAAATCAGTTCTCACTTCACGAGTCAAAGTTATTTTATCGATGGTCCCGGGGAACAGGTAAAACTTTCTTATATCGAGCTCTTCTTGCAAATTCGATCACAGAGACACATTGCAATAGCGATGGCGACATCGAGCGTTCTTCGTCAATTCTTCGAAGCGGTAGGATGACACTCTCAATTTAAAATCCCTTGATTTATCAAGCAAAAAGTTTGTCGATTGAGCAAACAAGCGGTGTTACAAAATTGATATTTGAATCCGACCTTATTTTATGGGACGAGGCTTCCATGGCAAAAGCGAGAAGCCATCGAAGCATTTAATGGTTTACTGAGATATAATGAACTACGATCAACCTTTTGGAGGTAAAATTGTTGTATTTGGTGGTGACTTTAGCCAAACATTGCGATTATTCACCAAACAACGAAACAACAACTCATTGATTCAAGTCTTCTAAATTCACATCTCTGGCGGCATATCTCTAAACTCTGTTTAACGACAAATATGAGAGCTATCTCAAATCCACATTTTTGTGATTTCTTATTGCGGGTTGGAGAAGGCTCACGAACCAATGGATGAACAAGATCAAATATGTTTACAGATGAACTCATTATTCCTTACGACAACAAGGATGAATACATTCATAGGTTGCTTCTTTTTCATTAAATTACATACTAATCTTTTTTGCATTACGATTATACTTTCCTAATATCTGTTGTGCTTACTAGGTTCTTGGAAAATGTTTTCCTGACTAAGCTTATATTCATCGACCGTGTCGGATGATAAGCGGTCGTGCTATGTCCAGCGAATAATTGTGTTGATAAAATTAATGACATCATGATTCAAAATTAACGGGAGATTTGCATTCATATGTGAGTTTTGACAAGGCGGTTGATCGCGAGACATCAAGTGATTATCAATATTTTCTCAATTCTTTGAACCTAAAGGACTACCTCCTCGTAAACTTTTCTTTGAAAGAAGGCTCTCCAATTATGCTACGAGAAATTTAAATCCAACGGAAGGATTATGCAATGGAACAAGGTTGATATGCGGACGACTAAAAGATCATACAATTTCATTTGAAATTGTTTTGGACCTCTGAAAGGAAAAATCATTTTATACCTAAGATTCCCTTGCAATCTCAGGAGAGCGAAAAAATGGAATTCCTTTTATCGAACACAATTTCAATTAAATGCATGTTTTGCAATGACTATAAACAAATCCAAGGTCAAACACTTGATCATGTTGGAATTTATCTCCGTCAACTGTATTCTCACACGGACGATTATATGTAGCTGTCGGCGCGAACTCTGAATCGATTAAAGTTCTTATTATTCTGGAACTTTTCAATCTTTAGACTTGAAAAAAAGACAAGGAATATTGTTTTACGTGAAATTTTGAATTAGTCAAATAATAAAACATCAAATTTCCTCACAAGACAAGGTATATTATTTGTTTGTTGTCTCGGTTCACATGATTTGATTTTATAGGCATAATTATTTGTCTTCGCTTGACCATCCAACATTTTCTTTCGGCGTGGATAATCGTTTATTGATGAAGAATATTTTGCACGGAGCGCAATCATGGTCTTGTCAGTGATGGTCCAACAAAAACAACGGTCGTTGCCCGGTTAATTCACCGACTAAAAGACAAAAGTTTGTCTTCTGCGATTCTCGGTATATCAATTACACTTTTTCCTTTCACATTTTATCAACTTACCTATCAATAATTTCTTTATAATTAACGAGGATCATGAAGTTGAGGGTATCATATTCAACAATGATATACAAAGAATTGGAGACATTTTACGGTAGTGTCAAGAATATATCATTTCTAATGCAATTGTCAAATCAATTCCCCTTGATATCAAACTGAAAATTTGAACATCGATGGATTCTCACAAGTCGCACGGTCATCGAACCTGTCACACAAGACGATGCAATCATCCCTCTGATTTTCAACTTCACGCCTTTCCAAAGTCTTATGGATTATGTGGACGACAAGCAAAAATCTGTTGGTTAGATGCTTAATATATTTTTTCATACAATCTTACAAAACTTTCCTTTGTGATTACATTAATGTTTAACACATGATAGATATTATAGCGATAAAGTCGTCGTTGAAGTGTTGGAAAAAAAAGATGTCGTCAGAGACGGAAAAGCTTCAACTGTCCAAAAATTTGTTATCATAAATAAAGAGTAATTCTCACTCTGTATCTTTGTTACTATTTTGTGTCAGAGATGAACAAATTTTACATCTTCTCGTTATCTCTTGTTTTTTTTAGGGAACAAGCAGTTATACTATCGCTTTGGAATTGTTTTGTTGAGAACGAGGGCCAGAAGATTATGGAATTACTTCACTCTCATCCAGTTATTGTTTGCATGAATCTCAAAGTTAATTTCTTTAACGGTATTTGTTCCTTGCTCATAATAACACATCTTACTCTGTCCTTTTCATTCTATCTAAAAAATCATTTTGAAATGTTAGTCGTTGCATTGTCAGCGTGGTTCGACTCGACCATCCTCGTTGAGCCACCCATATCTGAAGTTGCCGATCTCAAAATTGGTAATCCATTATGTTACGTACAACCTTTCTAACATTTTGTTACAAATTATATAGGAATTTTAAAATGTCTTTCTTTTGTCGCCTATATAAATATTATATTCTGAGGCACAACGAAATAACAACCACATCAAAACCTCGTCGGTGGAAAATCTTACTTTACATATAATCCCGTATATCTTTGGATCTCACCAAAGATATCACCAAGATCATGTCTTTAGATTCTACCCCTAAGGTAATCACATCTGCATATTCGGTGACATATTGAATTTGAAACTTCTTCCTCGAACATTGTTATCAACTTTTCCTTAGATATCATGGATTGAAGCCAAAATTTCCTTTCAGCACATTTTACAAAATTTTGGTATATGGCATGCAACAAATGCTTAGGTCTGTTTCTTTGCATCTGGAGTTCTCTTTACTTGTAATTCTCAGAGAAAACGCATGCAAGTGAGCCAAGGTTTCGCTTTCTATTTGCAATCTTGATTTGTTGCTTATTCCTTTCGTGTCTATTCCATATTTTTCGTGATGACTTTTTACTTCCATATCGCTTTGACTACTTTTTTGCCTACCCTACTATTCTTACTTTATTGAGCGGATGCCGCGTCGACATGGATTTGACCGATGACACCGAACTATAACGACTTCTATTTTCGGCGACCTCACCGAGAAACTATTAAACTTAACCGCCGTTGAAGCAATGAAATATTACAATGAGGTTATATTTTCCTTCCTTCTTTCATGTACATTTCGGTTTAATCACCGAAATATTTTCAACTAGTTATTTCAACGACAATGGACATTTTTCTTCTCCGTTATAAGAACATGGATCTTCCTTGAGAAAGTCTACGCACAATTGAAAAGCGATACCTTTCTTCTCCGTGAAGCCGATGAACACTCGATTCTGCGTGTGAGGTGCAACGATTCTTTGTTGTTCTCGCTTAGGAAAATTGATCTTGATGAACTACTGAGAGCTCGGCCACCACTCTCGGTGCTTTTTATTCTTACTTTATCTTGATTTTATCTATAACATCATCTTTAATTATTTCAGTATGTGCCATTTAGTTTCAATTCATCTCCCTTATATCGCTTGCTTAATATATATTGATTTTGATATTTTAGGAAAAATCCTGAATCTTCTTCATCGCCTAAACTATGTCTCGAAAAAGGTTTCCGATCTTGAATACCACTTGCCGTCACAAATGGATAAGCTGTCGATGGCGGCGAATGTACGCCGCAATCGGGCCTTAATCTGCCTCTGATATACTCGTCGTAATAGGAAAAACCCGATTCTCATAACTTTCGACTTGTATTTAAAATTTTGTCTCTAATCGCTTCTTCATTCTTTCTTCTTTAATGTTGAAAGAAATGCTTATTGATGGAGGTCCAGAGCTAACTCAAACTCATTCTTGCATATGCTTAGTGTGCTTTATCAAAGTTCATTTGTGTTGTTAACCGTACGTGTTGTTAACCGTGCATGTTGTAAACTTAGTCGGTGTTGTGAACTTAAATACGTGTTGTTAACCGTCTGCGTTCTCGACCGTGTGTCTTTGTCAACTTCGTCTATGTTTGTATTTCTTCGCATACTTAAATGCGCTTTTACGACTTCGTCTATTTTTCAACTTCGTCTGCTTTTTACGAGTTAAATCATTTTTTCAACTTCATGTATTTTCAACTCCCTCTGCTTTTCTCTTGCATCGATAAAATCCAAGCTTCGTCTTCTTTGACAGTCTCTCAATAATTAGATCTTACGGATCGAACTCCTATACTTCAATCTTTTTCAATACCTTCGTATCTGGAAAATCCTCAGCGTCATCTTACTCGGTTCTCGATGATGGAGTTTCTATTATATCATCTAATTTCTTTGAACCGCCGCCACTCACCATGTCATCTTCCTTATGGGGTTGGCAACTATCATCATGAAGATGAGTGTCCTGCAAACATTCTGACGGATGATCTCTTGAAAAGTCTTCAACACCTTAGCGAATAATGACAATCAACGAAGTGTTGAAGATTTTGCACAAAATTATCATCGATATATGACATTCTTCTTCGTAATATGGGTGATGATTGACGACCGTCGCTCTTGCTTTCGTTTTCTTCTCGGTTTCTCTTCGCACAAATTATGTTTGCTTCTTTTAACTTCCTCTTGTTCTTCTTTATTTAAAGCGGTTCACTGATGTCATTTCCAACTCGTTTTAAATTTGATTCGATTCCTTGGAGTATCTGAATTGACTAATCCTTCTTTGAAACTATTCTTTACACATGTAAACTATTTTAAACCTATCTCAGCGCAAATCCTTCTGTTTCACTTTATCATCTTGCAGATCTTTGCGCCTCCGATACCTCTATATCTAAACTTTCAAACCTTTCTCCTCTTAACTTCGATCAAACAATTCCTACCACCATTCTTGGTCTTCTTCTTCTTTAACGATATATACATCATATCCTTCATTGCAAGAACATAACAACAATTAAACTTCGTCATCTATTTCAACCAGCAAAGAACATATAACTTTCTTAAAAGAATGTTTGGAGCAGTTTCTGATAAAAATAGCAACAGGTTGTCACTAATTAAATACGATCGTCTTTCGGACAAACTTTTGTTCCTTTAATTGTAATTTAGCTTATTCATGTAACTCACAAAAAATTAATCTTGATTTGACTTGTATGTATAACTTTCATCAGAATCGCTTATTTATTCTTTCTTCTTGAATCTTGAAAAAGCAGTTATTGATTGACTCTTACCTTGTTCTTCGAGAGCTTGCGAAGATGATGGACTAATCTTCGAGAAGAAGAAGCTTCAAGATGATCAATAGAAGACATCCGATAAGTCGTACCCATATATATATATATATATATATATATGATAACAAATTAGACAACAAAACAAAACATAGAGAATACAATAACAACTTCTTCTTCTCCCTATTTGTTATAATAAGAAGCGATTAACGGTGATGACTCTGCATAAATTACACAACATCTTACGCATATCTATCATCCCGGCTGCATATACATCATCATCTTCTCCATTCGATTCATTATTTCCTTCTGTTCTTTGACTTCGAGCGTAAACTTTGTACTTCATTATGCGCGTCGGGAAGGCAAAGAAGCTTGATCATCATCTGCACGAGTTCAGAGGCGTAAGTGTAGTATCATATCGTCGGCGATTGGATGTAGTCCTCTGCTTTCCTTTTTGACCCACCTTCTGTTATCTTCGGAACAAGCCTAACTTCTTCTTGACGCATAAACTCTTTCAACGAAGGTCCTCCACATGATTTTCTCCTTCCATTGATCCGCATGTGTGAGCTCACTTGAGATCGCAACTTGTTGCAGGAGACTTCTTCTGTAACTCCTCTCCGTCATTCCTAACTTTGTTCTCAGAATCTTCATTTCTACTGTTGAGAATCTTCAAGTCAATTCTGTTTATAGTACCTAAATTGATAGTGCTTTTTACAGGCACTCTGAGGTTTTTCCCACTTCCAAGACGAATTCCCGATTCTCTTAAAATTCTTGTCAATAGCATGCCGTACGGATAAATAGTTGTATGTTTCATTTGTTTCACCATATAATGAAATATCGAAATGGTAAATTTAATGGTGTGTGATTCAGCGGATAGAATAAGCCACCGCCATGAAGGTAGTTACCAAGTGTCTTGAACTCGTTCTTGAGTACGATGCAAGGCAATGAGAATCGCATGAAGAACCTAGCTTTCGCACTAGACTTGATGTCTTCCTTTCCGATGGGTCATTCACTCCATAAAGCCGCTTACTAACATCATTTCGTTTAAACCGCCCATTGTTATCCATTTTGGATTGGTGAAAGCTTTTCTCCAAGCGGTGAACATCCAATCGACTTCTCAATTAAGTCCATTGTAACAATAATGGTAACTCCGTCACCGATTGACACAATAGTCTTTTCCACCATCTGTGCATACTTCCAAAAATCAAATACCTGATTTGGATACACATCCTCTCGGACTGCGAAGAAATTTCTCCAACCGGCTCCAATAATCTCTGGTTCGATATCCATTGTATCTCTTCGTAGAGATTCGAAGTCCACATGCCTTCCATACATCATAGCTCCTTCCATTGCTTCTGATTTGAAAATGATTCAGATACTCGTTCTTGATGGTTATCTCGTTCGATAGGATTTTGAGAGCAGAGAGATCAAGCGCCTCAAGGCTAATGGTACTCGAACCGTTTCGATTTGAGGTTATATAAAGGGTCTTGTCGGTATGCTCTAGACTCGTTGGGATTTCGAACACTTAAATTTTCCCTTGAACTTTCCTTGTTCCACAAGTTACGAGTGTAACTTCATTACTCAACGCCGTTACTCGGACGCTCTTTTAACTTTGATTCGCCCGCTAAACCATTGATGAAGAGCGGTTGAAATAAATCGATTTAAATCTCAACATAGTTAAATATATTATAAAATCAAAACCAAAGGGCAATATTTCTAGGCCAATAAATTCATATTTACGTAAACTTGAAATGCAGGCGAAAAGTGACAAGTGGACGGAGAAGGAAAGCAGACGGAAGTTGAAAAGCGAATTAAAGCAAAAGTAGGCGGAAGCAAAAGCAAAACCACAACTTGATCACTTTCACATCTGTTTTTTCAGATCCAATAATCTTCTAACTATTATGATAATGGCAATTCTGCCAAATGCCGATGACGTTTCAATTCATAGCTAATAGGTTTCTCACGTACTACTCTCGTGATTGACCTTCTACAATTATTTTCGCATTTTCCGTAAGATGAAGACGAGCGAAGCAGATTGCTTGAATCTTGAAAGAACCGGTTATTCAATTGACTTTTGTAACTAACTCAAACTGATTCTTAATTCACACGTGCTTTGCTTTCCTCTCGCTTTCCATCGTGCGCTTTTACTCCGTCTACTTTTGCACAACTTTAAATGCCTTCGCTTCAATCGGTTTTGCTTCCATCCGCTTTCAACTTGAGTTTGCTTTTAAAATTCCGTCTTGTTTTCATCATTATTTGTACTTTATCAACATCATTTATGTCAAGTCGTTTAGACTTAAAATCTCTTCTTTTTAAGCGCATGCATTTCTTCATCGGGTAGATTGACGCTTCAATTAATAGGCATAATGTCAAACATCATCATCTGGTAGACATGTAAATAAACACGAGAAAAGAGATTAACGCTTTAATTCATAGGTGAGACCGTCATAATTTTTTAATTGTGGCAAGGAAAGACACGCTAACCCCCAAAATGTATGAACCAGAAGACCTGTTTTTCTTGTATCGAATAATGTTCTAACTGGTATAATAATGTCGATTCTTGCCAAAACGTATTCAAGAAGTAAGCAAACATGAACAGAATTAGAGAAGAAGAGCACCACAGTAGACACCGACATTTCAGTAAAATTTGGTAACCACAGGAAAGGAGAAATACAGATCGAAATGCACCCAAACCTTTGTCATTAGTAAGACTTACAATGGATAGAACTTTAGCTTTCGACCAGATAATGCAAAGAATCACCGTAGAAGATTCTAAAATGGCCCATCCTAGAACTTGAAACACAAATGACTGCTTTTATTTTTGTTTACAAAACATCAACATCACTTAATTCAATAAATACGATTCTGATTCTACATCAACAATATTATTACAACTTAACATAGTTGGAAACACAGAGTGAACCCTTCATGTCTCCGGTCTTTGTCTTTAATGCTTCCACCGCAGTTTCCTTCGCTATTCGATCCATGGCTTTTACCATTTCGTTATAAGCGGCATCCATGCTTCTCTCGACTCAATGCATCTTCACCAAACTCTTCCGCACAAGCCTGTAGTTTCAATGTCTTAGCCTCACAACAACTAACTCGCTTCTCTAGCACAAGAAGCATCTCTTTAGATTCGTCATACTTCTTCTTTTATTGACTTAAGGCGGTTCTCGAAACCTCAAAAGTAGCTATCTTTGCTTTGTGTTGGCGTAATCATTGTCAAATAGCATCTTCTTCTTTGTCATAGATGTCAATGAGCTTTTCAAAACATGTGTCTTCGCCATAGACCCTCTATTTGAGCAAGTTTAGATGAGAGGTGTATGAATTCCTTTACACCTTCACAAAATGCTCATAGTCTAATGATAGGCGTCTAAGCGTTTCAAAAGTCGCTCGCAATATTTTGCATCTTCTCATGATCAACCATATTCATGGATTCAAGAATGCAAAGCGACCCCTCACCATATATTTTCGGGATAGAATCGATACACTAGTTCCTGTATGGAGTTAGAAGAAGCTGACCTGGAAGATTTCAAAGAACTTTCGTGAAACCCGATCAACCTTTGCAATCCTTTAAAAGGAACAAGTACCTCAAAGAGTTCGTTGATACCAAGCTGTCATCCTCACCACTTGAATTATCCACTCAAGTGAATTAGCTGTAAAATAACAAAGTAAATTGTGAAATTTGATTACGTAAATAGAATAAACAAAAGAAAACTGAAATGTTACCAGCATAGAAGAAACCATGATCTTCCTCACAAACACCACCGAGGGTAAATCTATGGGATTTCGATTCACTAGAAAGAACAGACATTCGTAAGATTGATAAGAATTCTCATGCATGCATTAACAACGTACTATTAGTTGATGGTCTAAAGCATAACTTGATAAGTATTAGTCAATTATATGATTCTAGTTCTGAAGTTACATTCAACCAAAACTTTTGTGAAGTCAGAAACAAAGATGGTACGAGTGGTGGCTGTCACTTTCTTGGACCAAACCTAGTGTCATGGTCAAGCAAGAGACAAAGCTCGATTGCATTATCAACTGCCGAAGCTGAATATATGTCTGCCGCAAGTTGTTGTTCACAAATATTGTGGATAAAGTATCAATTGGAGGACTACTCAATACAAGAGGAAGAGATTCCAATATACTGCGACAACACCACCGCCATCGACACGAAAGAATCCAATACAACATTCAAGGGTCAAGCACATAGAAGTCAGACATCATTTCTTGAGAGATTACGTTCAGAGGAAAGTCGTCAGTCTATAGTTCGTGGAAACAAAATATTAGTCGGTGGATTTCTTCACAAAACCACTAAGTGAAGATCCCTTTAAAGAAATCAGACGCAACCTCAATATGGTGATGCTAACGGACCATTCATCTGGTTTTTCATGAAGACCAGACAGATAGACGGAGGAGTTAACGGGGCATTCATCCGGTTTTCATGAAGACAACAAAGACGAGCGGTGGAGTTAAAGGCGTTACGGTTTCAGATATAAAACTTCTTTGACAAAAAGAGTTTTAGCGGGAAAAGTCTGTCAAATCATCGAGAAGTAGAATCGTTCTAGAATTCACTATAAAATCCCTAAATCGACCTTTGGGATTTCGCCGAATTCACAAATTGTTAGTTCTCTTAAATCTCGTGATATTTCTTCAAGCAAAGTTCCTACTCAATCGAATCAGCAAGATGAATGTCGAAGCCTATTTTGCGACTTGATCCAGATCGGGATCGGGAAGATTGGTAAACTTGAACAACTCGAAGCGAAGAGATGGATATAGAGCGCAGATAATCGCGGCGAGTTGGAGAAACTTCTTTGAAGTACGAGATGAAGTCTATCTCGGAGAAGTTTATGAGTTACGGAAGAATACTAAATCGATAGATGATACAATCGTGTCGTATGTAGACACACACTTTCGGTTATAATGTGAAGGAGTTCTTTGGAGAAAGTCGATGAATGTCCGATGGATGGAGTTCGACTCACTAACATGACGAAATGGATGACTAAGCTTAAGATGAACGAAGATGAAGTTAGTCGTCAACTTTATGGACAAAATAACCCAGTGAAAGGAGAGCCTCTTGGTGGTACCAAAGCGAGGGTATTGTTCGCGGTTACATGTGATGTGTGTTACCTAGATTAGGTTCACGACATCAAGTCACTACCTGGATGAACAATGTATTTTCATCTTTGAATCATCACCCAATAGATTTACCATTTTGATTTTTCAAGACATGGTAAAATCAATAAAGGATACAAACACTAGTCCGTATGGGATCTTTGTTGACAAGAGTGTTGAAAATCTGCATCGATTGATTGGCGATTAGGCGAAGATATCTATTAGAAGCTACATCGATTCAACATCAATTGCGAAAATGGGTCCGAGACTTTCAAACGAGAAAGGAGCGAGAATCGCCAAGAAAGCAACGATTGAGGCCGGCGTATCTGAAGCCTCTCTATGAAGGAAACAAGAAGTTCACATTCCGAGGAATCAAAGTCCAGAGGTGTTCGATTTTTTGAATCAGGTGACTTGAAGCGTAAAGGGGAACCTCTACCGAGTGACATTCCAAAGAAAGCAAGAAGGTTACCCAGAGCGAAAACTCTGAAACAGAAAGAAGCCAGTAAATCCAAAGACTCAAGCCAATCAGAGCATTCTCAACTACAAGGATCAAGAGCTACAAAGTCCCTGTCATCAATCCTTGAAAATGATTCAGAAACTCAGTCTCGAGGAGCTGGAGGAAAAAGGAAAGAAGAACCTGGAAAGATGAAAACGCAACCTAAAAGGTCACCAAGGCGAAAGAAAATGAGTCCGAGAAAGGAAGGAAGTCCAACAACAAAACCAAAGTCTAAGAAGGCAAGACAAGAAAAGACTGTTGTTGATACTAAACAAATGTCTGTTGATGATACGGCTGATATTGCTGAAGTTAATGTCGAAGTTATTACTGGTAATCTCAAGGATACTCACACTGTCCTTGACAATCCAATTTTTGAAGAAGTAGTTTCTACTACTTTTCAGTCTTCATTTGTCCACAAACAAATTGCTACACATGTTATGAGACAAAGGTTACTCAGAAAGTAGTAAGTGTGATGACTAGTGTTCCATCCGAATCTTTAACTTTTCAAAGAGAAAGTTGGGAACACAGATTGGTTGTTACAGAGGAGAAGAATACCAAATCTCTCATCATCCGAGACAAACCAAAGAGATTTGTGAAAGCCTTCTTCAAATCACTTGAATTTGATTCTGAGATTCTACATCATTGGATAGGGTTACAAGAATTTCTATGATCAACTGAAAAGAGTTGCAAGAGAACCATATCCACCAGAACCATTTGGAGAGCGTCTGACTTCTTATCCAATACTGGACAGTACAGTAATCAAGGTGGTACCTGATTTACAACCACCAAATTTTGTGGAACGCAGGCGTGAAGAGAAGCTCGTCGAAAGTTCAACCGAACAGTTTTGGATGACATGACTTGGATCGATTGCGAAGCGGCAATTGATTGATGAAGCATGTGAAGAGAAAAGAAGTCAAGTTCTATCTGCATTTATCAAGATCGAGAACAAGCCAAACTAAGGCTACAGCGAGATGATCCATGTGGAGGTACTATCAGAAAGGGTCAGTATTGTTCTTTTCTGATTGGCAAGTTAAAATGTTCTTCTATTGTTTTACGCAACATTCTGCAAAATCGACCTCTGTGGGAGATCAACTCAATTGCAGAAGCTATGCCTTGGCTTGGAAGTACATATCTACGTATACTTGACTCCTATGATCTTGATATTCCTGATCGAGCTGTATATGTTCCTCCGCCTCTCCTACAAATTATTGAAACACATGTCTCAAACGTGAAAGCTTATACAACAACAGTTGTTGTTGTTGAAAACAAATTGTTGAGACAGAATCCTCGACTTGCAGCTGAATCGTCGACTCTAAACAAACAAGTTCAGAAACTTGATAAGGATATGAAGAAGGTTAAGAAGATCTGAAAAAGTTGGTGAAGCGATTAGGAAATAATTTTGATTAATAACAAATAGCGGAGAAGGAAGAATGAGGAAGAATCATTGGAAGGAAAAAGCATTTAAAGATGAAAGCGAAGTTATTTTTCTATTTACTCATACTTCAGATATTTGAAACTTTTCATATTCCTCTATTATATCAAAATATTTGTTATCATCAAAAGGGAGATTGTTAAGTCAAACCACACTTCACGTATTTAATAATTTTGATGACAAACAAAGAGAAATATACAATGAAAAGTAGATAGACGCATGAACAAATGAAAAGTAGATGGACGCAAGAGAAGTAACAAACAAATTGAAGGAGAAAATCAGCGAAGCAAAAAACAAATTGAACGAGAAAAATCAATAGAAGCAAAAACAATTGAAAGAGAAAAATCAAAGAAGCAAAAAACAGTAGAAGTTAAAAATCAATCAAGCAAACACCGATGAAGCTTTACAACAAAAAGGACGGAAGCTTTATAAGAAAAAAGCGACTAAGCTTCATAAAAGAAAAGCAGACGGAAGCTTTACAAGTGAAAAGCAGACGGAAGAGAAAAACAGCCGATACAAAAATCAATTTTAACAAAGAAACATAAGTTTTAGTTAGTTACGGACTCAAACTGAATAACCGTTTCTTTCAAGATTCAAGCACATATTCAAGAAACAATGAAGACCCGACTAAGTGAAGATCGCTTTAAAGAAATCAGACGCAACCTCAATATGATGATGTTAACGGACCATCCATCTGGTTTTTCATAAAGACAAGACAGACAGACGGAGGAGTTAACGGACCATCCATCTGTTTTTTTTTATAAAGACAAGACAGACAGACGGAGGAGTTAACGGACCATTCATCTGGTTTTTCTTTTTAAAGACAAGACAGTGGAACGGTGGAATTAACAGCGTTAGACGGTTTCAGACTTAAAACTTCTTTCACAAGGAAAAATTTAAGAGGGAAAAAGGCTGTCAGATCATCGAGAAGTACAATCGTTCTAGAATTTGCCATAAAATCCCTCAAAACTGACTTTTGGGATTTCTACCGAATCGAGAAATTGTCGCTTTCTGAAATCTCTCGAAATCTTTTCAACCAAGTTCCTACTCAATCGTAATCGCAAGATGAATGTCAAGCCTATTTCATGAGTTGATCCAGAGCAAAGCTGGGAAGATTGGTAAACTTCGAAGAACTAAGAAAGGAACAAATGGATATAGAGCCAGAGATAATAGCGGCAGGTTGGAGAAACTTCTTTCAAATACGAGATCAAGTCTATCTCAAAGAAGTTTATGAGTTCTGGAAGAATACTAAAACAGTGGACGATACAATCGTGTCATATGTAGAAACACACCCTGTTATAGTAACGAAGGAGTTAGTGGAGAAAGTCTTTGAATGTCCGAGGAGTGGAGTTCAACCTTTAACATGGTGAAATGGATGACTAAGTTGAAGATGAACGAAGATGAAGTTACTCGTCAACTTTATGGACAGAACAACCTAACTGAAAGGAGAGCCTCTTGGCTGGTACCAAAGGCAAGGGTATTGTTCGCGGTTCTTTGTGACTGTGTGTTACCTAGAATAGGTTCACGACATCAGGTCACTACCCTGGATGAACAATGTATCCTTCATCTTCTGAATCATCAACCAATAGATTTACCATTTCTGATTTTTAACTATATGGTAAAATCAATAAAGGATACGAACACCCTTCCGTATGGGATGTTGTTGACAAGAATATTTAGAGAAGCTGGCATCAGGTTGGATTGGGGAGTTCGATAGAAGGTATCTGTTAGAAGCTACATAGATTCAACATCGATTGCCAAAATGGGTCCGAGATTTTCAGATAGAAAAGGGCGAAGCACCAAGAAAACCAACAACCGAGGGGAGCCAATACCAAGAAATCCTCTATGAAGGAACAACATCACATTCTCGGGAACCAAAGTCGAGAAGTGTTCGATTCTTTGAATCGTAACTTAAAACGTAAAGGGAACCTCTGGCGAGTGACATTCCAAAGCAAGCAAAAGGTCACCCAGAGCTGAAATTGTGCGACAAAAAGAAGCCACTCAATCCACACAATCAAGCCATTCAAAGCATTATGAAGGCGAGATCAAAAGCTACAAAGTCATTGTCATCAATCCTTGAAAGATTCGAAACTCAATCTCAAGGAAGTGGAAGAAAAGAAAGAAGAACCCGAGAAGAGAAAATGCAATCTAAAAGGTCACCGAGGTTAAAGAAGATGAGTGCAAGAAAAGAAGAAACTTCAACAACAGAGGCAGAGTCTAAGAATGCAAGGCTAGAAACGATCTATTGTTGATCTTGTTGATTTTATGAAGCTAATGTGGAAACGCTCATCAAGATAGTGTGCAAGTTGTTACGGGTAATATTAAGGATTCTCACAATGTCCTTAATAATACATTTTTGAAGAAGTAGTTTCTACTACTTTTCGGTCTTCAATTGTCCATAAACAAGTTGCTACACATGTTATGGGACAGAAGGCTACTAAAAAAGTTGTGAATGTAATGACCAATGTTCCATCCAAGTATTTAACCTTTCGAAGAGAAAGTTGGGAACATAGATTGGTTGTTACAGAGGAGAAGAAGACCAAATCTGTTATCATCCGAGACAAACCAAAAAGATTTGTCAAAGCCTTCTTCAAATCGATTGAATATGATAATGGCATTTTACATCCGTTAGATAGGGGCTACAAAAACTTTTATGATCAATCAAGAGAGTTGCAAAGAACCATATCCACAGAGCCATTTGGAGGCGTCTCACTTCTTATCCAATCTTTGGAAGATGATGATCAAGGTGGTACGATTTACAACCACCAAATTTTTTTGAACTCAAGTATGAGAAAATGAAGCTGAAAGTTCAACCACAGCCAGTCTTGGATGACATGACTTCTGATCAGATTGCAGAAGCAGTGAAACTGATTGATGAAGCATGTGAAAAGAAAAGAAGTGGTACCTCTATCTGCGTTTATCAAGATCCAGGATCAAGCCAAACCGAGGCTACAAAGCAGATGATCCACGAGTGGAGGCACTTATCGAAGGGTCAATATTGCTCACCGATTGGCAACTCGAATATTGTTATACTATTTTACATAACATTCGCGAAATCGACCTCTGTGGAGATCAACTCAATTGCGAAGCTATGTCATGGTTTGGAAGCACCGTTTCACGATATCGTGATCCCTTTGATCTTGATATTCCTGAACAAGCTGTATATGTTCCTCCACCTCTCCTACAAATCATTGAATCAAATGTCTCAAAAGAGGAAGCTTATACAACAACAAATTGCTATTGTTGAAAAGCAAGTTGTTGAGACAGAATCCTCGATTGCAAATTGAATCATCAACTTTAAAGAAGCAAGTTCGAAACTTGATAAGGATATGAAGAAAATTAAGAAGATGCTGAAAAGTTGATGAAGCGATTGGGAAATAGATTTTTGATTAATAACAAATAGGGAGAAGGAAGAATCGAAAGAAGAATCATTTGAAAGGAAAAGGCGTAGCGAATATTTTGTAAAAGCGAAGTTATTTCGATCTCTTAATATTCAGATATTTTGATACTTTTCATATTTCTCTAATTCACAGTATTTGTTATCATCAAAAGGGAGAATGTTCAACAAACCAGACTTCACGTATTAAATAATTTTGATGACAAACAAAGAGAACTATACAACAAAGAGAAATATACAAATGAAAAGTAGTAATGCGATGAGAAAAATCAAATGAAAGGAAGAAAAGCGGATTTGAAGCTAAAAGAAAAGCAGACGGAAGCATTTTACGAAAAACAGACGAAAGCTAAAAGAAAAGCAGACGGAAGCACTTTACGAAAGACAGACGGAAGCTAAAAGAAAAGCAGACGGAAGCACTTTACGAAAGATGAGGAAGCTAAAAAAAGCGAGCGGAACCATTTTACGAAAGACAGATGGAAGCTAAAAGAAAAACCAGACGGAAGCTAAGCAAAAAACAGACGGAAGCTTTTTTCGAAAAGCAGACGGAAGCATTTTACAAAAAGCAGACGGAAGCCTTAGGAACAGAAAAGCAGCCGATACAAAAAATCAGACGGAATCAATTGCTGTGTTTCTCTCTCTAACCCTTACTTTATCTAAATCGTACTTTTCATATTAACAAGTTTTAAACTAGTTACACATTGACTTACGATAAGTGTTTGAGAGAACAAGTCATATCTCTAAAGGGGTTAACGATAAGTTTATCACAATTCAACCCGCCCTTCTTGTGCATCTTGATCATATTATTGCTCAATATATTAACGTGTAATTTACTTTGAAGAATTGTAATAATAGATAGCATAATATCGTAACTGCTTCGTCTCCGTTTCCAGTTCCTCTGACATCATGTTCAAGTTCAATTTACATTAACATCCAAGTATGAAATCACGAAGTGCCGTCCCTCCATTGTTTTCCTAATATCGAGGTCAATTCTATTACGAATTGAGTTTCCTACCCAGTGCCCATAATGTTTTATAGCAAATCTGATGTAGTTCGTCAAAGCTCGTTACTTCTCTGACAAGAAAATTGAGCTTCCGCCGCTTTTCTCATTAAATGCCTTTTGTGCTTAAATACATTTGTGTTCAGATAAATGCCCGCTAAATCTGTCTTTATGTCTTCGTCTGACGTTTGTATTCTCCATGCTAATTCGTTACGGGATGTTGCCTTGTTCAAGTTCAATTTAGATGAATGCTTCCTACTCCAGTATCCATTATGTTTTATAGCAAATTTGATGTATTTCGTCAAAGCTCATTACTTCTCTCAGAAGAAAATTGAACTTCCGTCTGCTTTTCTGATTCCTCTGCTTTTGTGCTTAAATCGCTTTTAAATGCATCTTTATATCTTCGTCTAATTTTCTTATTGTAAAATCGTATTGTTAACCGTCTACTTTTTCAACTCCGTATATTTTTAACCGCCTACTTTTTCATCTCCGTCATATTTATAACTTCGTCTACTTTTTCAATTCCATCTATTTTTAAGTTCGTCTACTTTCTCAACTCCATCTGTTTTTCTCTGCTTCCTCTGTCTTGTCAAGTTCGTGTGTTAGAGCTGAGGAAAAGCAGACGATGGAAAACCAACGAGCAAATCACGTCCAATTAACAAGCGGGGACGATAGAATAAGCAAATCACCTCCCAATTAAGCGAGACGATAGAAGTGAAACGATCAAATTCAGATATTGAAAATTAAAATGCAGACTCAAGTAAGACATAAAGCACAAAAGTTAGAGCATAAAACTTTACAAAGCGATATGTCTTAAACTAGATGATTCCTCCCGATAATCCTCAAACCTCTGCTTTGTGAGAGGAGTTCCTTTCGACATGAAAAATATATGTACAAGGAAAGAGAATGCCAACTCCTCTCTGTTCAACTCCGTCTTCATTGAAGTTCCCTCGCTTTTCAATAGCTCTTACCCAAAAACTGATTCACATTATGAATGACTACAAGAAAGATCAACATTGTTACAATCTTTCCATTAGATTATCTGTCGATATAACAACATTCTTCATTCGATGCTTGCTATTTTCTTAGAATCGCTTCTTTTTGTACACAATCTTCATACTCAAACAGGCTTTGAATCTTATTTTTGCGTCTACTTCATTCGATTCTTTCCACCATTTTCCACACTCAATGCTTTCAACCGCTTCTTGATTCTTCTTTCTTGAATCTTCTGAAGCAGTTAATCAGTTGACTTCCTAACTAACTCGAATCGACTCTTGCATTCGCTCTTGATTCTTCTCCTGAAATCATTATTCACGTCTTCGTCATTTTACTATTTGCATCTGCGTCGCTTTAGTATTCGCGTCTGCGTCTGTTTTATACTGCGTCGCTTTGTTGAAGATTTTCCACTAGATTATCTATCCGATTATAACAACCTTTTGCTTTCATCTACTTTTGAACTTTCGTCCGTTCTTCTTCTTTAAATCGCTTTTCAACGTCTTACTACTTGAACGTATTTTTGCTTCTTTGAGCATGTTCTTGTTCTTCTTTATTTAAAGCGATTCGGTTGATGTCATTTCCAACTCGATTAAATTTCACTTACCAATTCCATAATTCTTCTTGGAGTATCTGAATTGACTAATCCTTCTTGAAAACATTGTAAATTATTTTATCTTATCTCGAAAGAAAGTTATTTCATCTTAGCTCTTCTCCCAACCGATGATTATCGATTACATTTTCAAATTATTTTTATTTAAGCGTCATCTTAAATTTTGCCTGCGTATAAATTCATTGGCACTTTCACACAAGATTTTCTTGATGTTAACTCGCTAGTATGTATATATATACATGACAATAGCTAGATGGTAGTATGATTCAGTTATAACATTTAATGCTTGGTAGACTTGTTAATGTTAACCTATAGTAGATATTATTGCCACTTATAATTATAAGTCTTTAGTCATCAATCATAGATCAGAAAAGTAACTTTATTTCTATTCATTGCAAAATAATGTTGTTGTAATTGGTATTTAAAGTATTCGTGTATGTTCATATATATATATATATATATATATATAGGTTAGGGTTTAATATTCATTAATATTAAATATTTTTTATAAAAGTAAATTTTGTTATTTAACGATTAGTCCATTGTACAGTTTTTTTATATGATAGCAGAGTGTCGTCGAAATATTAGTAAGGTGTAAAATAAAAGGAAACTCGTGTTTATTATATCTTATTAGGAGTTTTATAACTTAACATAACATATGCAGAAAATTAAGACTACTAAAGCTAACTTTCTTGAACAACACTTCATAAGCAATACGACTTAATAAGTAGATATATTTCTTGAGCACGGCGATCAATTGTTTTGCATGCAAGTGCCTTCAGGGCAAGCCTCCGCCAATTCCACCACGCGTTCCGGCAATACCTCCTCCACCAACAGCATCACCGTTTTCACCTCCACCTCCACCACTTGCCGCTCCTCCAACTGCACCATCATCAGCTCCTCGTGCAGCAACACCTCCTGCTCCTCCACCACCACCACCAACTCCTCGTGCGGCAACACCTCCTTCTCCTCCACCATCACCAGCTTCTGCTCCTCCATCAACATCTTCTTTCAACTCTACACCAGGAAAATTAATAAAACGATTTCCAAGAGTTGCAACACTACCACGGTGATACAAAACCTTCCCATCAGTGATACTGTACGTAGGCCGGGGCACTAAGAAGAAAAACAAGAAGAGAAAGAAGAAGTAACTTAGAAATCATCTTCTCGGTTGGATGTATAACTAAAGATGACTATGGCACGGGTCGTAGACGGGGTTATATAAAGAGCACCATTGGAGAGAATAAGGTTATTGGGAGTTGTCTTAATTTGTCCCGTTCTCTTGTGAGAGGGAAATAAACACTTTTCTTATTTTAACCCAAATAAAAGAAAAATAATCACTTAAAAATAAAATTTTCTCTGTTCAACTCAAATAAAAGAAGAACAATAACGTAATAAATATTAATTAATGTAGAAGATTTGAAATAAAAGCTTTCAAATAATTCCTTGGAGAAATAATTATTCCTTATTTTAAAAAATTTTAAAATCAATTTGATAAACTAAAATTTAAAATATATATATAAAAACATTCAAAATTTAGTTTTAATTACATTTTACTTTTACATTAATTAATTATAATCATGAGGCTCATTTTAGTTTAACTTCATATAAAAGAGAGGATATTATATTTTAGATTAAGTTTTGAACCAATGTATTAAATTAAATTTTGATTTAAATGTTAATCTATTCAAATATGTTCCATTAATTTTAAATTAGATTAGTGCAACTTAAAATAAAAATATTAATATTAAACAAGATGATCAATTTTGCTTTAATATTAAGCATCACGATCAATTGTATTTTAATTCATAACATCTAACTTTGTGGATATAGACAAATACTATATGTGCAAAATGACTAGGCATATTTGTCCAAAACGAACATGCCAATAACATAAGCACTAAATTTCCATAAGAGCCCATCATTATTTATGCTCCAAGCTGGTTATTGACAAATGCATCTTTCCATTACTGCAAACCATTATTAAAAAAAAAAAACTAACAAACAAGTTTGCCGTGAAAGCAATTTTAATCGTGGTGCTTATTTGGTTCAATTTTTGGAGAATAAATAAGTACTTTTTTTTTACCATAAAAGCCGTTAAAAAAAAACCTGAGCATTTGGCTGGAAAATTCAATGACAACTTTTTTTCATAAAAAAAACTTTTTTGGAAGCTAAAATACAATTTTTTAAGAGGCTTAAATTTGAAACTAAAAAAAAATTTTTTAAATAGATTTTCAGATCAATTACTGAATCTATTTTTAGTCCTTTTATTTTTAAGTTTTACATGTAATTCCACAAACACATCTTCAAGTTTATTTTGAGATTTATATGATATTATTTGAATTTTATATGTTTTAATATTTAGTTTTCATATTAGTTTTATTTATATTATAATTCATATAAAATATTTGGTTATATATATTTTATTTATGTTTTAAATGGTTTAAAATTATATAATAATTAATATATTGTGCTTTGCATATTGTTTATTATATTTTAAATAATATTTATATGCATAAATAATTTTATTACAAAATAAAATATAGTTAAAATTAAAATATTTTTTATTTTTATGTTGCCAAAATCTATTATATGAAGCTCTTTTAAAAAAGTTCTTTTTAAATGATAATCAAGCGATCAATGACTTCTTAACAAAACTCTTTTAAAAAGTTCTCGATAAAGCTCTACTAACAAAACTCTATTGATACAAGTTCATCTAAAGCAGACACTTAATTAATATTGTTTTTGTTGGTAGTTCATATTATTAGCCAATTTAATTTTTCAAATTATTTTCAAGTAGCTCAATGTTATAGGATATTTTCAAATAACATATAGTATAATAATATAAAAATATTATTTATTTTTTAACCAAGATAATAAATTTTTAAGAATTATAAATACTTTTTTGTAAATTTTAAAATTATTTTTTAATTTCTTAAATTACATCATTAAGGAGATTTAACTTATAAAAGTGAAAAAATACTATGATTTAGTTAAATCAAGTTTGTTCGTTTAGTGTAATAAAACAAATTAATTTATTTTATGTAATCTTGTATTCAATAAAGACGAGATATTATTTAGTTAAACTCGGTTACTCGGGTATGAATTTGCTTGTTTATTATTTGAGGTAACACAATGTTGTACGATGTTTACTCCCAAATGTATAGTATTTGTACCTGTTTCGGCTATAATTTACGTGATATGTGGGCTGGGGCGGATCTACCATGGGGCAAATGGGGCACTTACCCGCACTGCCTCCAACAAATTATTTATAAAAAAAATATTATCTTAAGTTTTGCCTTGTAGTATTCAATAAAGACGAGATATTATTTAGTTAAACTTGGGGTATGAATTTGCTTGTTTATTGTTTGAGGTAACACGATGTTGTACGATGTTTACTCCCAAATGTATAGTATTTGTACCTGTTACGGCTATAATTTACTTGATATGTAGGTTGGGGCAGATCTATCATGGGGCAAGTGGGTCACTTGCCCGCACTACCTCCAACAAATTATTTATAAAAAAATATTATTTTAAATTTTGACTCGTAGTATTCAATAAAGACGAGATATTATTTAGTTAAACTCGGGGTATGAATTTGGTTGTTTATTGTTTGAGGTAACACGATGTTGTACGATGTTTACTCCCAAATGTATAGTATTTGTACCTGTTACAGTTATAATTTACGTGATATGTAGGTTGGGGCGGATCTACCATGGGGCAAGTGGGTCACTTGCCCGCACTACCTTCAACAAATTCTTTATAAAAAAAAATTATTTTAAGTTTTGTTCGCATTAAAAATAATAAAATTTTATTTTTATTAAAATTTTACCTCCATTAAAAATAAAATTTTGCTCTCGTTTAAAAAAGTTTTTAAATTCACCCCGAGCTGAAGTAGTGTCATTTTTGTGTGGAGGAACGATGTGCATATGACAATTGGCACTTAGGAGATTTTAGAACTATCTTGGATGATAACTGATAGTTGATTTCGTGGGGATATTATCCTAATGGGTAATCTTTCTGACAATGATTACGTGATTACGGAGGGTTGTATGTTTGTTGAGTGTGTGTGATTTCAGCAGTTGAGTATTCTTCAAATTTTAACGGCAATTGAGGGCTATTTTGGTGGTTGAATATATGATTTGGCAGCTCATTTTTTCTCATGCTTTGTGGGATTTTTGTTGTGCTATTTATTGTCGATGGAGTGTTGATTTTGTGGGTATCATTTATGATTTTTGGTGTACAAAAGCTCCGGAAGCTTTTGAGATCTTACCAATTGTTGTTCTTAGTCGTTTGCGCGATTTTTGTTGAATTGATTGGGTATTGATTATATATATTTTTGTGTCACTAGTATTGTTGTGCATGTTTTTGTGGAAAAATTTCTTAAATTTTTCGTGTGGTTGAAGCTCTATCGATTTCAACGTTTTGGTGATGAAACATTTATTTTATTAGTAATTTCTTGTTGCTGTGCGTGAGATTTACCGATAACGATATTAAAACTTCACGATAGATTTTTCGGTAAATACTGTTCTATTCTTTTGTTGTCAAAAATACATTGTTATATAAGTTGTTTTTTTTTTCTTTCTCAAGTGTCTTTGCTTATGTTCTTTATTAATTCAATAACTTGAGTTGCTTTATTATCATATTTGTTATTAAACATTGTTGAGAAAACCCTATGTTGAAGTTAGCACAAAATGATCGTGTTATTAAGTGTGATTTATTTTCACAGGTAACAAGGAAAAGAGATACTATCAAAGGTATAGGATGAGTAAGTTTTGTAATATCTTGAATAAAACTATTGTTGTATCACAAGTGAAAGTTGTTTAAGTTAGGTGAAGAACCCTACTTACATAGACAAAATATGCTGATACCAAATTTCAGATATTAATTTGTTTATTTCATATTTGATTTTTTGTTTCATATTTGTGAGAAAACTTATAACTACTGCGATTAATTTATAATTTTGTGAAACTATATCTTTCAATTCTCTATCCATATTAATAATAATAATAAATTTATTTTTATAAAATAAAATTCTGATTATTATTAACATTTTAGAATGATATTTACGTGGATAGTTATTTAAAATATGTACATTAATATGGAGAGGAACAAGTTTGAATACTTATTATTTGTTAGAATTATTAAATAAAAAATTTGCATGCTAATTTTTTTACTAATTAACGTTATAAAGATTATCATT
Source organism: Erythroxylum novogranatense (assembly GCA_029891385.1). Lineage (NCBI taxonomy): Eukaryota > Viridiplantae > Streptophyta > Magnoliopsida > Malpighiales > Erythroxylaceae > Erythroxylum > Erythroxylum novogranatense. Next base: position 25,969 of record JAIWQS010000262.1, read on the forward strand.
TATTCCTAGTGACAAAGTTTTCCATATTATAAATTTTCAAAAAAGTTTTCCATATTATATTATTGTTAAAATTTTATTAAGATGTAAAATAAAAAAAATTCTTATTTACTTCTCTTTTAAGATTTTATTTTATTGATTAACACTTGCAGAAAATTAAGACGAGTAAAATCAACTTTCTTAAACAACACTTCATGAGCAAATATATATATTATGGTACGACTTAAAGATATATTTCATTGAACGCTGTCGTGTCATTTGTTTCTTTTTGCATGTAGGCGCCTTCAAGGCAATCCTCCGCCAGCACCACCTCCTGCTTATCCAGCAACAGCAGCTGCAGATATTGCAACTTCTTCTGCTCTTCCACTAGTATCAGCTCCCAGTATTGCACCCCCATCAGATCCTCGTGCAGCAACACTTACTGCTCTTCCATTACCAGAAGCTCCATTTACTGCACCACCATCAGCTTCTGCTGCAGCACCAACTCCTCCTCCTCCGTTAGCATCTGTTTTCAATTCTGCTCCAGTAATACCACCAAAACCACCCTCAAGTCCTACACCCCATAACCCACCGCCATCTCCTCCACCAGTTACAACACCGCCATGGCGAAGCACAAGCTTCCTATCATTGATACTGCAAGCCAAGGCACTAAGATGAAAAAGGAGGGGGAAAACAATAGGTAGCTTAGAAATCATCTTTTTGGTTAGATGTACAACTGAACACGAGTATGGCATGGAATGCAGGGTCGTAGACGTGGTTATATAGAGAGAGCACCATGGGAGACTCAATAAAAATTTCTCTATTCAGTTCAAATAGAAGAAAACAATAATGTGAAAATTATTAATTAATGTATAAAGGTTTAAGATATGAAATTTCAAATAAATTAATGGAAAATTGAAATAAATAATTTATAGAGGTGATGACTGTTTTGTTTTTGAAACAAATAATGGACAATTCAAATGAATTAGTAATTATAAGAAAATAAATGTTAATATTGAACATTATAGTCAATCAATTCTATTTTAATACAGAACATTAAACTTTTGCGGGTATGGACAAATACTATATGTGCAAAATGAATACGCATATTTGTCCAAAATGAAGATGCCAACAACATAAGCACTGATGATGACAATTTAATTTATACAAGAACCCAACATTACCTATGCTCTAAGCTAGGTAATGACAAATGCATCTTTCCGTTGAAAGCAATTTTAATTCTAATTAATATGCATATACAATTTTCTTACTTAATTATTTTGATTTAATATAATTAATAATAATCGTATTACACACTCTACGTTTCTATTTTATTTATTTTAGTATCACCAATAATATTCTAATTAAATGCAATTGTCAAATATAATTGGAAAAATTAGTTGATGTGTGGAACAGGGTAACCATGGGCTCACATGATGTTGCGATATTATGGGTCTTGAATGCGCACTGACACTTATTTGGGCCGAACCAATCGGACCTGCCAACCCTAACCATTTGGGCTTTCTGGCCCAAACGTTGACTCATACCTGTTACGGTTGTAAATTAAATCAAATGAGAAGGAGAGTATAAATCCTGTAATTTAAGCCGTATTTTAGTCGGTAGTTCATCTTTGCCTAATCTTCACTTATTAAATAATTTATTTAAAATAAGTAGTACGTATTTAGATCTCTCTATAAGAGAGTCAAACCGATTAGGGTTTTCGGTTGCCTCCTCCTACTAGCAGATAAGAGAGTCAAACCGATTAGGGTTTTCAGTTGCCTCCTGCTACTAGACGCTTGAAACAGCGATGGCCGTAGGGTAAGATCCCTCTGTTTCTGTTCGATGTCTCCTTATCTCTACTTATTTTTGAATATTTTCGCGAAAAGATCGATTATTCTGTGTGGTTTTGCAGGAAGAACAAGAGGATTTCCAAGGGCAAGAAGGGTGGCAAAAAGAAGGCGTGAGTTCTCTAGCAGAACGTTTTCTTTTTCTGTTAATTTGTTGTGTCGTTCATATTGAAACGAGGATCTTCAATTTGCGTAATTTTTTGAACAAGTTTTGTTAGTTGGAATCTATGTTTGATTTGTTGGTTTAGTGACTGTACATTGAGTTCATGGGTGTTTGTGGTTGTGGTTTTTGATGGGTTGGGTTTTGACGATGAACTAATGAAACAGAGCCGACCCTTTTGCTAAGAAGGATTGGTATGACATCAAGGCGCCTTCTGTTTTCAGTGTCAGAAGCGTTGGCAAAACACTTGTTAGCAGAACCCAGGGAACCAAGGTCTGACTCCCTGTTTATATATTTTGTAGTTTTTTAATTACATTTATGATTGTGATGATTGTGTTTGCAAAATTGTGATCTTTTTCTGGTTGCAAACTTTCATTGAGACATAGAAAGTTAAATGGACCAAATTTCAATAACTGAGTTGAATGGCTGGCATTTATATCGATCTAACTTTTGTTGTTCCAAGGATATGATATGTTTGACTCCTATATTGTGTGCAATTTCCCTTTTGCTGGGACTTATTCATAAGCTGCATATATAGTGATTCCCTGGATAAAAGAGCATTTAGTTATCAAGAAGCGTTTTCTATAACTTTGCCGGAACATAAGGGTTTGTTAATTGTGTTGGAATTGTTTGCTCATGTTTGCTTCATCTTAACAGATTGCTTCTGAGGGACTGAAACATAGGGTTTTTGAAGTCTCTCTGGCTGATCTTCAAAAGGATGAGGATCATGCCTACAGGAAGATTCGACTTAGAGCAGAAGATGTTCAAGGGAAGAATGTGCTTACAAATTTCTGGGTAGGTGGCATTTTTCTTACCATCGCAGATGGATGCACTCTGACGGTCTAAGCTGCTCTATTCTTGTAAAAATATTTCCTTGTAGGGCATGGACTTTACAACAGACAAACTAAGGTCTCTGGTCAGGAAGTGGCAGACACTAATTGAGGCCCATGTGGATGTGAAGACAACAGATAACTACAGCTTGAGGTTATTCTGCATTGCATTCACTAAGAGACGTGCAAACCAGGTCAAGAGGACCTGCTATGCTCAGTCCAGCCAGATCCGTCAGGTTTATTATATATTCCAGGTTACTCTTGATTGGTTATGCATTAGTGACGCCTACTAACTATGGGTTGCTTGTTTTGCTCTTTGCATTTTCAGATCCGCCAGAAGATGAGGGAAATCATGATTAACCAGGCTTCTTCTTGTGACTTGAAAGATCTGGTGCAAAAGTTCATTCCTGAAAGCATTGGTAGAGAGATTGAGAAAGCCACATCAAGCATATTTCCTCTTCAGAATGTTTACATTAGAAAGGTTAAGATTCTGAAGGCTCCCAAATTCGATCTTGGGAAGTTGATGGAGGTATGATGCTTCATTTTATTCTCTACTATTTTCTTTTTATGTCGAAGTATGAATGATCTTTGTGCCTGTTGACCTATCAATAGGACAAGCGAATTTTATAGACTTGTAGCAGCATCCCTCTCATGTTTTAATTCTTTAGTAGTTCTGGCAGTGAAACTCATCTTGTCATTTGCTTGTGAGTAGGTTCACGGTGACTACTCAGAGGATATTGGTACGAAGTTGGAGAGGCCTGCTGATGAGCCGATGGCAGAGGGAGAGACTGAGGTAGTTGGAGCTTAGTTATAGGGAAGTTCCTATATTTTCATTGTCAGCCTTTTGAACTGGCTTTAAGGAGAATCTACGCTGCCGAAGTTTTGTTCCTTTCTAATGTTTACAAATGGATTGAAATGCCGGACTAGTTTGGCCTAGACATTTTTAGCTGTTTTCTTTGTAGATCTGCCATTAAAGTATTATTATTAGTAACATTTTCTCAATTACTTGTTCGTGGTGTGTGACCAGCACAGTTACAACATTTTGCTTATTTATGCTTTTGGTTTTTAAATGATTGTAAATAAATCAAACAAGAAGAAACAAGATTGAACACAAATGTGGTACTTAAAGCCGTACATTATGATACCAAACTTCTGGTGAACCTCCGGCAAAAAATTATCGGTTAATAGTTCATGTTCTGTTATAATTAAGAGTAATGCGGGCCGGTTTTATTGAAATATGTAGACAAGTACATACACATGATGTTGGCCTACAAGATTACCAAATATGTAATACATTTAATTAAACTCGTGATTATTTAACAAAATTAAGATAATAAATTAGCTTATTATTGTTTTAAAAAATTTATAGTTTGAGATATTTAAATTAAAATATAAAATTATATTTATAATTGATAATGTTGTTGTAGTTTGTTATTTCAAGTATTCATGTGTGTTAATATATATAGGTTAGACTTTAATATTCATTAATATTAAATAAATTTTTTAATAAAAGTAATATTCTTCGTAATTTAACGATTAGTCCATTACAAAGTTTTTTTACATGATAGTAGTGTTGTCGAAATTTTAGTAAAGCGTAAAATAAAGGGAAACTCGTGTTTATTAAGAGTTTCTTTTCTTTTTTAACACACGCGGTAAATTAAGACGACTAAGGGGGGTGTTTGGAATATAGGGAATTGAATTCAATCTTGTAATTGAATTCAATTCCCTTGTTTGGAAGCAAAAAAATAGAAGAATTGAATTCTTCCGTGAATTCAAACCCCACGTTTTAAAGGGGTTGAATTCACGTTAAAAATCACGTGAATTCAACCCCATTTGCTGTTGCTTCCTCTCACGCCCTCTTCGTCTCCATGCTGTTGCTCCCTCTCACGCCCTCTCCATTTGCTGCAGGCTTTGAATTGAGTTTATATGAAACTCATTTCATGTTTTTGATATATTTTGATTTTTTTAAATAAATATACAAAATTATATTATTAATTCAATTGTTTTTATATTCAATTCAATTATATTTTATAATATAATTTTTGTTAATATATTATCAAATTATCTTTAAAATATAAACTTCAATTTATATTTGATTTAATAATTAAAAATAATTTAAATAAATATTACGTTTTAGATAAGAAGATAATTTTAAAATGTTTCATTCTATTTAATTAATAATTTATTTATAAATATTATATAAGAGATTAATTAATTAAATTAATTAATTAATCTCTTATATAATATTTATAAATAAATTATTAATTAAATAATAATTAAACATTTTAAAATTTAAATTCAATTTATAACTGATTTAATAATTAAAATAATTTAAATAAATAGTCTTTTATATAATATTTATTAATAATATATAATATTTATTAATCTTTTATATAATCTTTATTAATAAATTCTTAATTAAATTAAATGAAACATTTTAAAAATTATTTTGATCTAAAATGGAATATTTATTTAAATTATTTTAATTATTAAATCAAATATAAATTGAAGTTTATATATTTTGAAGATACTTTAATAATATATTAACAAAATTATATTAAAAAATAAAGATCACTAATTTTAATTAATTAAATTTATTTTATCTCTTATATAATATTTATAAATAAATTATTAATTAAATAAAATGAAACATTTAAAAATTAACTTTTATCTAGAATTTAATATTTATTTAAATTATTTTAATTATCTAAAACTTAATATTTATTTAAATTATTTTAATTATTAAACCAAATATAAATTAAATATAGTTTGAAGATAATTGAATTCGTGTAATTGAATTCAATTATAATATTACTAGATTTGTTTCAAACAATGTAATTGAATTCAATTCTAATATTATTAGATTCGTTCAAACAGTGTAAATTGAATTCAATCACAACTTCATTAATGTAATTGAATTCAATTCATTCACGAATTCAATTCGATGGTTTCCAAACAGCCCGTAAAAGTTAAACAACACTTCAGAAGCAATACGACTTATAAGTATATATATTTCTTGATCACCGCGATCAATTGTTTTGCATGCAAGTGCCTTCAGGGGAAACATCCGCCAATTCCACCACCTGGTGCACCTTCAGCAACACCACTTACTGCTGCGAACGTTTCATCATCTTCAGATCCTCCACCACCTACTGCTCTAAATGATGCGCTACTTCTTCCTCCAAATATTTCATCACCTCTTCCTCCAAATGCTTCACCTCCTCTTGCTCTAAATATTCCATTAGTTCTTCCTCCAAATACTTCACCTCTTGCTCCTCCACCACTCATCATGGCACCACAGACCAGTCCATATCTCGCACCTCTATCAGCTTGTCCTACGGCACCGGCACCAGGTCCATATACTGCACCTCCATCAGCTTTTCGTGCGGCACCAAAGATCGGGTCCAAGCAAGAAGACCAAACACCAGTCCACGATCGCACCTCCATCACTTCTCCTGCGCACCAAGACCAGCACCAGTCCATATAATGCACCTCCATTAGCTTTTCCTGGGGCACCAGCTCCTGCTTCTCCATCAGCATCTCCTTTCAACTCTGCTCCAGTAACACTACCAAAACGATCATCAAGTCCTACCCCAGTTATCCAACTACCATCTGCTTCACCAGATACACCACCACCCTGGTGAAACAAAAGCTTCCTATCATTGATACTGCAAACCGTGGCACTAAGAAGAAAAACAAGAAGAGGAACAAGAACTAACTTAGAAATCATCTTCTTGGTTAGATGTATAACTAAAGATGACCATGGCATTGGCACGAAATGAAGGGTCGCAGAAGGGGTTATATAAAGAGCACCATGGGAGTCAATAATTTGTCTCGTTCTCTCTGGTCTGGAAAACAACCGTGTTAGAGGCCAAATGAAAGAAATAGAGGAAAATAAACACTTTTCTTATTTTAACACAAATAAAAGAAAAATGTTAACTTAAGAATAAAATTTCCTCTATTCCATTCAAATAAAAGAAGAAAAATAATGTAATAAATATTAATTAATAACATTGCATAGCAGAGGACCACATATGTGGATACTAGGTTACTCATTCTAGTGTAATAAAGAGTGTATAGTGACGAGTTAAGAAATAATGGTAAAGGAACATCAGATTTGCAAAAAAAAAAAAGGGATTAAATTGAGGATTTGAGAAAAAAATTGATGGGATAAAATATGTGTACTATCTGATAAAGAGAGGTCCCAATAAGTGTACCTCAAAAGAGCAATTGGCGGCTAAGCATATTGAATTGAGTGATTATATGTTTGAGTTCCTTGCGGTCTTGACTATTAGAGGCAGTGTAAAGCTTATATGTTTGGAATGCTTGAGCATATAAGATTAATGTATAGTGTAAAATGACAAGTAATGAGACGACAAAAAGAGTCGATCACCTTGAGTAAAGGTCAGAACAAGTTGGGATATTGCTAGTGAGTGAAATGAATTGAAAATCTGAATAAAGTGGTTTTAAAAGACGAATGGATTCTTGGGGAATTACATCGAAATGGTGAAGATGTGAAGGTTCAATGTTCCAAAAAAAAAAAGAAAAAAAAGAAAAAAAAAGAAGAGACTTGTCCTGGAGTGTATCACCTGTGTCAAGGTATAATGAGTTGAGATACAAAGGAATTAGGGGAAGCTAAGTGTGACATCAAGTGGTTCTTATATAATTAGGGCAAAAATGAGAATCAGGTATGATAAGTAATTTTATGATGAGTAGTATTATAGGCCGATATATGTGGTCTTGAAAATGGAAGAAAAGAGTTAAACACTTTGATACTCATCACGGGTATAATTGAGGAAAAATGATATCTAAACTGAGAATTGTCACAACGGAGGAGTGTATGCGATAACAGTACCCCTACCTTTTTAGTATCAAAAAAATAAATTTCAAGGATGAAATTTTTATTAGGAGGGGAGAATTGTAACATCCCATCACCGATGGGAAGGGTAAAATGGTAATTCGGGATGGGTTATGAGTGAGTACACTAGTCTTGGTATGTTCATGCATAATATGGCTTTCATATATGCATAAATTGTAATTTTTGTAAATGCACATGATTGTACATGCATTCCTGACATTTCCCGGCATATGTGTTCATTGTGAAAAAAAAATATGAATTGGTGCTTGAACATGAAATTGAAGTGGATTTTTGTATGAATGTTTTAATTGGGATTATAAATCGTGATTGTGACTATACTGTGAATTGTTGTGAAACAATTGTTTGAATGTGATAATTTGGATCCGAATGTGATGTAATATGGTTTAATTGTGACACATGCATTCCATGCATGAATGCATGATCAGTTAATGAGAGCTGCGACTGGAGCAGCCACCGAGAGCTACAAACTCAACGTTTATATTGGGCATCGAGCCCCACAGTGATCCAGATCCTCTGGCTCAACGATTAATGCGCCCATATTGGGACAGTTCAGAGCCTCAGGCTCACCGATTAATGCGCCCATATTGGGACAGTTTAGGCGCTCAGTCACAACACCGTAATAAATTAGAAAGGGTCACATGTGTATTACATATGCATTGGATTGCATTTCTTTAGATAAATGAAAGACTAACTGCTTTGTGATTCTGTGTATTTCTGAATGTGAATTGGGCAACAACTTTCTTGTGTTTGAATGTTTTACGAATTCAATTGGGTATAGATGTTTAAGCGAATGGAATGTGGCACATTGTCTATGTTCAAGTGCAATTGTACAATGTGCTTAATTATGCAACAATGTGAAAATATGGAATATGTGAATTATTGTGTTGCATTAATTGAGTTAACTATCGATGATGGTTTCTTACTGAGTTCGCAAAACTCACCCAAAATTTGCAATTATTTTTCAGGACTCAGAAGAATACCCCGTTAGGCAACGGGCGTATGACATCTGCTGGTTAATGAAGTAGAGAAGGGGTCGGGATCAGTTTGCGTCTGCATTAGTGTATTTTTATTTTTCTGAATTTTTGTATTACTGATTTGGACAATTTCTAAAGTCAACAGACTGGGAAAAATTGTGTTTATGAAAAGGGCCTCGAGGCCATTAAATTGTTTATGAAAATTGTTTTCCGATAAATTATAATGTGTGTGTAGTGTTAGAAAAAAATTATACTGAGTTTTGTTTGAGTGGTGTAACACGCCACTCATGGGCACGAACTCGAATATCACCATCGATATCGGGTTCGGATCATGCGAGAGGGGTGTTACATTTAAGTGGTATGTAGAAGATTTGAAATAAGAAATTTGGAATAATTTCTTAGAAATTAAAATAAACAAATTATAGAAATAATAATAATAATTTTTTTTGGTAAATCAGAAAATAAATTAATGAACAAAAATATATACAAAAGGTTCACAGGCAAAGCCTCCAAAGGCTCAACATATCCTGAAATAGGGGAGACCTATGAAAAAGAAAACACCAAGCAATGAGAAAACAACCATAAGTCAAACACTAGGGTTAGTACCTAGATCAGTAAACAAGCATACATGGCCCAAGGAGAAACCAATCCAAACAAGGAAAAATTATAGAAATAATTATTCTTTAAAATTAATTTGATAAATTAAATAATTTTAATTATTTTAAATATTATCCCCTAAATATTAAATAACATATATGTAACTTTGTAGATATGGCCAAATACTATATGTGCAAAATGACTATGCATATATTTGTTCAAAATGAGCATGCCAACAACATAAGCACTAACGGTGACAGTTAAATTTATATAACATAATAGCACAAAATTATTTATGCTCTTGGCTAGGTAATGACAAATGCATCTTTCCATTACGGCAGACCATAATTATAAAGAAAGCAAACAAGATGGCATGAAAGCAATTTTAATTATAATTAATAATATGGGTATACATTTTTCTTATTTGTTAATTAATCGTTTAATTATTTTGATTTAATAAAATTAATAATAATCATTTTAGACATTCTATGTACTATTTTCCAATGTTTTAAAACTGGATGGAAAGTTAAGCTAGTAAGATAAAATATTTAAGAATTAAAAGGTTCAACTCATATTATATCATCATAAAATTGACTAAAGATTAAATAAAATTTAAAAATAATTAAAAGAGATCGCTTTTATTTATTGAAGAATTTAAACTTTAATTAAAAAGATATTGTTAAATGAAAATTGATTGATTTATTTTAATTTAATAAATTTATTAATTTTAATAACAAATATTATTAAAATAAAATGGATCGAAAAATTGAAAGATTCAAAATTCTTACGATTGAACCGATTGAATCGACTAAGGTTTTTATATTTGTTGTTTTCAATGACAATAAAACCTCATTTCTATTTATTTATTTTGTATCACCAATAATATTAGAATTAAACGCAATTGCTAACCGGGAAAATTAATTGCCCTTTGTAATAATATGTTAATTATATATTTAAATAAATTGTTTAAACTAAAAGATAACAAGAAATTTAATAAGTAGACAAAAATGAACTACCAACTAAAATACTACTTAAAGTACAACATTTGGACTCAATATTGTTTCTTCATTTGAATTAATTTACTTTCATAAAAGATACAAGTCAACTTTAGGTAGAACATGGAAATATAAAGAATTATGGTGGAAGAATTTCTTTGTATCTTCTCATTTATAGGAATTGGCATTATATACAAATTTTATCACTAATAATTTGCCTAAACTATAGGAGATAAATAAGTACAAAAAGTTATCTTTAGAATATTACATATTTACAATACCATATTTACACCAGATATCCTAAAAGATACCCTCAAGTTGGTGAATGAAGATCTCGAAAGTCCAACTTGTGAAAGAGATACTGAAATTCTTATTTCCAAAGAGTCTTTATAAGTATGTTAGTAAGTTGTTTAGTAGTTCGAACATGAAAAGTAGCAATGTTATCAGCTTGGAATTGATCGTTAACATATTGACAATCAACTTCAATATGTTTCATGTGATCATGGAATACTGTGTTTGCAGCAATTTGTAATGTCATTTTACTATCACAAATCAACATCAATATGTTTCGTGTGATCATGGTGTTAGAAATACATGTTTCATGTGATCACAACTTAATTCTATATGTCTAATCACAATTGAATTGCCTAATGTATATTTAATAACCATAATGGGATGGTTAATTTGCTAATTGCATTTGAGGCATATGGTGGTACCCTAATTACTATATGTTGGCCCATTAAACTATAGTCTATATACCCATTAACTATGATACAATTAACCTATTCTACGCCTTAGGGTAGAGCATGTCATATATATGACATAAGGTGAGATTGTTGAGTTAAGTGATAGTGTGTGTGTTTGGGTGAAAGAGAAGAAGGGTGTTCTACCATTACTTTGTATTTTCTCTCTTTGATAGATTTGAAGAAACATGGAGAAGATGCAAATCCCAATTCCAAGTGTTGGAGGTATGCTTCTTGAATCTTATTATGCTCTAAATAAAATGGATCTTGGTTGTTGAATGTGGTTTAATGCTACATTAATTTTAGCAATTGGTATCAGAGACGGATCATTTGATTTTAGAGCTCCATTTTCGGTTGTTTTTATACCTCTTTCGGGTGAAATTGTTTTTTTGACTAAACAACTTCGAAATGATGTATTTGTGGTTCAGAAGCGTTGCTTGGTTATTTTTGTTGTGTTTTACCTTTGTTTTGGAGCAAGAACCACGATTTTTGGATGAGTTTTTTGTGTTTTATCCATGGCCGAAATGGGTTTGTTGCTTTCATTTTTTGGAACACATTTGGCTGAAATGGATATAATAGATCTATAGATCGTGAAAAATGGAAGAAAACGCCGCAAGAACCGTCGGAAAAGAAGATCGAAGGAGGGAGTTACGATCGGGTCGAATCGACGGGTCCGTGGGTCGCCCCGCCGACCCAGCTGGAGGTAAGGGTCGACGCATACGGCGTCGTCCCGCGCCAGGTGTGGGTGGGTCCCGTGGGTCGTCCGCGCACCTGACCCACCCGCGAGTCGACCCGACTGGGTGAGACTGCGTGTCTCCCAGGCGCCCGACCCGGGGTCCCCAACCCGACTTAATAAAATATTATTTTTTATTTTATTTATTTTTTTTTAAATTTAAAAATTTCTAGACTATTTTTCTGGACATTTTTTTTGTGTTTTGCTCCAAATTTTATTTCTAATTTTTTCAATATGTTTATGCATGAAATTAGTTAGTAAGTTTATATGCTAATTCCAGTTGTTTTAATCTTGTTATGGCATAAACATATTTTGTGTTCACAATAGTTAATGCTTATTTTTACTTGTTAATGGTGTTAAGATCCATACGGGTAATTAATTATCCTGTCGACAATTACTACTTAGTAGGATGCTTAATATGGTGAAGAAATTTTATTAAAATATTATGAACCGCACAATTTTTCTTTCCTTTCAATAGTATATTGATGATTTTGGTTATGATATGTTAATAAATTGTTCTTATCTGTGAATGAGTTTTAAGGAACTTTAGCATGAATGATATAGTTGATTTTGAGGAAAAGAGCACGAATTACATGATTATGTTTTAACATGTATATCATAGTTATTGCTCTTGATTCTCATTCAGCTTTGAGCAATCCGAGAGCCTCTGTTATCCTGATGTTGAATGGAACGAACCATAAGCAGTGGGTTGAAGCTCTCATGATGAATTTGGCAATCATGCGAATGGACTTGGCTTTGAGAATAGATCCACCACAGAAACCTGCTGATGATGCTAATGAGAAGGAAAGAAAATCTTATGAAGAGTGGGAGTACTCTAATCGATGTGGCTTAATGATTATGAGATATCACATTGAAGAATCCATTCGTGATAGTATTCCCGAGGCTGACAATGTAAAAGATTTTCTTGCTGCTATTAAGAAGAAATACATGAAGTTCTCAAAGAATGAGAAGAATGAGTACTTGAATATGCTTCATCACACCATTTATGATGGTTCTAGTGATATTAGAGCTCACATTGACAAGCTTATGGGTCGCTATCATAAGCTGAAAGCTATGGATATGGACCTTGGTGAGGACTACATGGTATGGTTTGTGATGGGGACTCTTCTTCTTTAATTTGACTCAATTAGATCGAGTTATAATTGTAACACCCAAATACCCCCTGGGAGGATAAATGGATGCTACCCAAGACAGGACAAACAAATCAAAACGTTTCACACATGTATTTTTAAAAACTAAACGTAACACACATATAATACATCTCATAATTTCAGAAACAAATCGAAAGAATATTTACAGGCCCAAACAAACAAAACAAAATACATTTTCGCGCAACACAAAACTCAGACTCTTTTGGCCACTGCGGTTGACTTGTCCCAGTCCTTAATCTCTTAGCTCCGAACCTACACGGGGCAAATCCACCATGCTAAGCATATATCTTAGTGAGTAATAACTAATCTATATTAACCGATTTCAGAAAACAGAAAGAATGCATTTCAGAACAGATTTTTATACTAAACAGAACGGCAGAACACAGGAGATCCTTCATAATCAGAATAATCAATCAGATATTAGAATACAGAACAAATCAAACTATAAATCCATGAACAGAAGTGGGTAACGGGACTTATACAGGAGATACCATAATTAGTATCGATGGAGAGACATATGTCTCGATATCGAGACACCAAAGTGTCAAATAACAAGAAAATTGCAGACCCTTCTAGGCATGCCTATTTACCCACAACTAGGACTTAACAGTTGTAAAACAGAACAAGGCCATTTCAGTCATTTCATGTGCAGGCAAATAACACTTCCAATAAATCAATCCTAGACATCATCTAGGTGTACCTAAAGTACTTACACTGAAATTTTCTACCTATATTACGTACTGAAATTACTGACCTGTATTACTTACCTAAATCGCCCTTAGTGTTTATTGTCCGATAATATCCGGCGGTGGTCTTTCCTCTATCATAGGAACACGGACACAAATTATTATTGCTTAATTTCTGTATGATAACTGAGTATGATGCATGTTCATGACAAATTTCTGGGATTAATCAACAACTCATAGTACCAAATGATCCATGAAGTTTCAGGAAATTAGCGATACTGCGAGTATTCAAATGAAAGCAAGTCTTTACCAATTAAAGCTGAAAATGTACAAATTACATTAATTCTCAAATGCTATGCCAATAAGTAACATAAAGATCATAGGACATGCTAAAAAGAGAAAAAGAGTGCGAGCTGAATCATTTAGCTCTACACTAAGAATGAAACAAAGATACGTAATAATAAGAAGTAGACAAAAAAGTGAAATAGCGGACAACATTTGAAATTTGGTTTTCGTCAAGAATCACTTGTGAGGTAAGGGATGAAGTACGTAAATGATGGAGGAGTGGTATCTATTTATAGAGCATTTTTATAAACTAGCCGTTTTTGTACCGTTAACTAGCCGTTAGACATTTTTGGGTAAAAATACGTATGATTACTGTTCATAAATACATACAGCTACTATTCACAAATACGTACGGTTACTGTTCACAAATACATACGGTTACCGTTTACAAATACATACGATTACTGTAGCAAGACACTGTTCACCGACACTGACACTGTTCACAATTCACTATTCACCGTCTTCAACCTTCGACTTCCGACTCTGAAACTTCTTCTTTTCTTTTTTTTTTCACCTTCCTTTAATTTCTTCACTTTACAACTAACCTATTTAGTAATTCTAACCTATCATAATTATCCTAATCTTCAAACATGATAAATCTAAACAAAAACAAAAACAAAGATATAACTCGCGTATGATAAACTAACCGTCAATTTCTACTTACCAGCTTTCCAAAGAAAACGCCAATAGCAGGTGGTGGTGAGTGAATGACAATGTGGTACTTAAAGCCGTACATTATGATACCAAACTTCTGGTGAACCTCCGGCAAAAAATTATCGGTTAATAGTTCATGTTCTGTTATAATTAAGAGTAATGCGGGCCGGTTTTATTGAAATATGTAGACAAGTACATACACATGATGTTGGCCTACAAGATTACCAAATATGTAATACATTTAATTAAACTCGTGATTATTTAACAAAATTAAGATAATAAATTAGCTTATTATTGTTTTAAAAATTTATAGTTTGAGATATTTAAATTAAAATATAAAATTATATTTATAATTGATAATGTTGTTGTAGTTTGTTATTTCAAGTATTCATGTGTGTTAATATATATAGGTTAGACTTTAATATTCATTAATATTAAATAAATTTTTAATAAAAGTAATATTCTTCGTAATTTAACGATTAGTCCATTACAAAGTTTTTTACATGATAGTAGTGTTGTCGAAATTTTAGTAAAGCGTAAAATAAAGGGAAACTCGTGTTTATTAAGAGTTTCTTTTCTTTTTAACACACATGTAAATTAAGACGACTAAGGGGTGTTTGGAATATAGGAATTGAATTCAATCTTGTAATTGAATTCAATTCCCTTATTGAAACAAAAAATAGAAGAATTGAATTCTTCCGTGAATTCAAACCCCCACGTTTAAAGGGTTGAATTCACGTTAAAATCACGTGAATTCAACCCCATTTCTGTTGCTTCCTCTCACGCCTCTTCGTCTCCATCTTCGTTGCTCCCTCTCACGCCTCTCCATTTTTTGCAGCTTTGAATTGAGTTTATATGAAACTCATTTCATGTTTTGATATATTTTGATTTTTTAAATAAATATACAAAATTATATTATTAATTCAATTGTTTTATATTCAATTCAATTATATTTTATAATATAATTTTTGTTAATATATTATCAAATTATCTTTAAAATATAAACTTTAATTTATATTTGATTTAATAATTAAAATAATTTAAATAAATATTACGTTTTAGATAAGAAGATAATTTTAAAATGTTTCATTCTATTTAATTAATAATTTATTTATAAATATTATATAAGAGATTAATTAATTAAATTAATTAATTAATCTCTTATATAATATTTATAAATAAATTATTAATTAAATAATAATTAAACATTTTAAAATTTAAATTCAATTTATAACTGATTTAATAATTAAAATAATTTAAATAAATAGTCTTTTATATAATATTTATTAATAATATATAATATTTATTAATCTTTTATATAATCTTTATTAATAAATTCTTAATTAAATTAAATGAAACATTTTAAAATTATTTTGATCTAAAATGGAATATTTATTTAAATTATTTTTAATTATTAAATCAAATATAAATTGAAGTTTATATATTTTGAAGATACTTTAATAATATATTAACAAAAATTATATTAAAAAATAAAGATCACTAATTTTAATTAATTAAATTTATTTTATCTCTTATATAATATTTATAAATAAATTATTAATTAAATAAAATGAAACATTTAAAAATTAACTTTTATCTAGAATTTAATATTTATTTAAATTATTTTAATTATCTAAAACTTAATATTTATTTAAATTATTTTTAATTATTAAACCAAATATAAATTAAATATAGTTTGAAGATAATTGAATTCGGTGTAATTGAATTCAATTATAATATTACTAGATTTGTTTCAAACAATGTAATTGAATTCAATTCTAATATTATTAGATTCGTTCCAAACAGTGTAAATTGAATTCAATCACAACTTCATTAATGTAATTGAATTCAATTCATTCACGAATTCAATTCGATGGTTTCCAAACAGCCCGTAAAAGTTAAACAACACTTCAGAAGCAATACGACTTATAAGTATATATATTTCTTGATCACCGCGATCAATTGTTTTGCATGCAAGTGCCTTCAGGGGAAACATCCGCCAATTCCACCACCTGGTGCACCTTCAGCAACACCACTTACTGCTGCGAACGTTTCATCATCTTCAGATCCTCCACCACCTACTGCTCTAAATGATGCGCTACTTCTTCCTCCAAATATTTCATCACCTCTTCCTCCAAATGCTTCACCTCCTCTTGCTCTAAATATTCCATTAGTTCTTCCTCCAAATACTTCACCTCTTGCTCCTCCACCACCTACTGCGGCACCAGCACCAGGTCCATATACTGCACCTCTATCAGCTTGTCCTACTAAGCACCAGCACCAGTCCATATCTCGCACCTCCATCGACTTTTAAATGCGGCACCAAAGACCGGGTCCAAGCTGCAAGACAAAGACCAGTCCACGATCGCACCTCCATCGACTTCTCTGCAAGACGCAAGACCGCACCAGTCCATATAATGCACCTCCATTAGCTTTTCCTGGGGCACCAGCTCCTGCTTCTCCATCAGCATCTCCTTTCAACTCTGCTCCAGTAACACTACCAAAACGATCATCAAGTCCTACCCCAGTTATCCAACTACCATCTGCTTCACCAGATACACCACCACCCTGGTGAAACAAAAGCTTCATATCATTGATACTGCAAACCAGGGCACTAAGAAGAAAAACAAGAAGAGGAACAAGAACTAACTTAGAAATCATCTTCTTGGTTAGATGTATAACTAAAGATGACCATGGCATTGGCACGAAATGAAGGGTCGCAGAAGGGGTTATATAAAGAGCACCATGGGAGTCAATAATTTGTCTCGTTCTCTCTGGTCTGGAAAACAACCGTGTTAGAGGCCAAATGAAAGAAATAGAGGAAAATAAACACTTTTCTTATTTTAACACAAATAAAAGAAAAATGTTAACTTAAGAATAAAATTTCCTCTATTCCATTCAAATAAAAGAAGAAAAATAATGTAATAAATATTAATTAATAACATTGCATAGCAGAGGACCACATATGTGGATACTAGGTTACTCATTCTAGTGTAATAAAGAGTGTATAGTGACGAGTTAAGAAATAATGGTAAAGGAACATCAGATTTGCAAAAAAAAAAAAGGGATTAAATTGAGGATTTGAGAAAAAAATTGATGGGATAAAATATGTGTACTATCTGATAAAGAGAGGTCCCAATAAGTGTACCTCAAAAGAGCAATTGGCGGCTAAGCATATTGAATTGAGTGATTATATGTTTGAGTTCCTTGCAGTCTTGACTATTAGAGACAGGTGTAAAGCTTATATGTTTGGAATGCTTCAGCATATAAGATTAATGTATAGTGTAAAATGACAAGTAATGAGACGACAAAAAGAGTCGATCACCTTGAGTAAAGGTCAGAACAAGTTGGGATATTGCTAGTGAGTGAAATGAATTGAAAATCTGAATAAAGTGGTTTTAAAAGACGAATGGATTCTTGGGGAATTACATCGAAATGGTGAAGATGTGAAGGTTCAATGTTCCAAAAAAAAAAAGAAAAAAAAGAAAAAAAAAGAAGAGACTTGTCCTGGAGTGTATCACCTGTGTCAAGGTATAATGAGTTGAGATACAAAGGAATTAGGGAAGCTAAGTGTGACATCAAGTGGTTCTTATATAATTAGGGCAAAATGAGAATCGGTATGATAAGTAATTTTATGATGAGTAGTATTATAGGCCGATATATGTGGTCTTGAAAATGGAAGAAAAGAGTTAAACACTTTGATACTCATCACGGGTATAATTGAGGAAAATGATATCTAAACCGAGAATTGTCACAACGGAGGAGTGTATGCGATACAAGATACCCTACCTTTTAGTATCAAAAAATAAATTTCAAGGATGAAATTTTTATTAGGAGGAGAATTGTAACATCCCATCACCGATGGGAAGGGTAAAATGGTAATTCGGGATGGGTTATGAGTGAGTACACTAGTCTTGGTATGTTCATGCATAATATGGCTTTCATATATGCATAAATTGTAATTTTTGTAAATGCACATGATTGTACATGCATTCCTGACATTTCCCGGCATATGTGTTCATTGTGAAAAAAAAATATGAATTGGTGCTTGAACATGAAATTGAAGTGGATTTTTGTATGAATGTTTTAATTGGGATTATAAATCGTGATTGTGACTATACTGTGAATTGTTGTGAAACAATTGTTTGAATGTGATAATTTGGATCCGAATGTGATGTAATATGGTTTAATTGTGACACATGCATTCCATGCATGAATGCATGATCAGTTAATGAGAGCTGCGACTGGAGCAGCCACCGAGAGCTACAAGCTCAACGTTTATATTGGGCATCGAGCCCCACAGTGATCCAGATCCTCTGGCTCAACGATTAATGCGCCCATATTGGGACGATTCGAGCCTCGAGCTCACCGATTAATCGCCTATATTGGGACGATTTAGCGCTCGATCCAACACCGTAATAAATTAGAAAGGGTCATGTGTATTACATATGCATTGGATTGCATTTCTTTAGATAAATGAAAGACTAAGCGCTTTGTGATTACATGTATTTCTGAATGTGAATTGGGCAACAACTTTCTTGTGTTTGAATGTTTTACGAATTCAATTGGGTATAGATGTTTAAGCGAATGGAATGTGGCACATTGTCTATGTTCAAGTGCAATTGTACAATGTGCTTAATTATGCAACAATGTGAAAATATGGAATATGTGAATTATTGTGTTGCATTAATTGAGTTAACTATCGATGATGGTTTCTTACTGAGTTCGCAAAACTCACCCAAAATTTGCAATTATTTTTCAGGACTCAGAAGAATACCCCGTTAGGCAACGGGCGTATGACATCTGCTGGTTAATGAAGTAGAGAAGGGGTCGGGATCAGTTTGCGTCTGCATTAGTGTATTTTTATTTTTCTGAATTTTTGTATTACTGATTTGGACAATTTCTAAAGTCAACAGACTGGGAAAAATTGTGTTTATGAAAAGGGCCTCGAGGCCATTAAATTGTTTATGAAAATTGTTTTCCGCATAAATTATAATGTGTGTGTGTAGTGTTAGAAAAAAAATTATACTGAGTTTTGTTTGAGTGGTGTAACACGCCACTCTCGCGGGGCACGAACTCGAATATCACCATCGATATCGGGTTCGGATCATGCGAGAGTGGGGTGTTACATTTAGGTGGTATGTAGAAGATTTGAAATAAGAAATTTGGAATAATTTCTTAGAGAAATTAAAATAAACAAATTATAGAAATAATAATAATAATTTTTTTTGGTAAATCAGAAAATAAATTAATGAACAAAAATATATACAAAAGGTTCACAGGCAAAGCCTCCAAAGGCTCAACATATCCTGAAATAGGGGAGACCTATGAAAAAGAAAACACCAAGCAATGAGAAAACAACCATAAGTCAAACACTAGGGTTAGTACCTAGATCAGTAAACAAGCATACATGGCCCAAGGAGAAACCAATCCAAACAAGGAAAAATTATAGAAATAATTATTCTTTAAAATTAATTTGATAAATTAAATAATTTTAATTATTTTAAATATTATCCCTAAATATTAAATAACATATATGTAACTTTGTAGATATGGCCAAATACTATATGTGCAAAATGACTATGCATATATTTGTTCAAAATGAGCATGCCAACAACATAAGCACTAACGGTGATGATTAAATTTATATAACATAATAGCACAAAATTATTTATGCTCTTGGCTAGGTAATGACAAATGCATCTTTCCATTACTGCAGACCATAATTATAAAGAAAGCAAACAAGATGGCATGAAAGCAATTTTAATTATAATTAATAATATGGGTATACATTTTCTTATTTGTTAATTAATCGTTTAATTATTTTGATTTAATAAAATTAATAATAATCATTTTAGACATTCTATGTACTATTTTCCAATGTTTTAAAAGCTGGATGGAAAGTTAAGCTAGTAAGATAAAATATTTAAGAATTAAAAGGTTCAACTCATATTATATCATCATAAAATTGACTAAAGATTAAATAAAATTTAAAAATAATTAAAAGAGATCGCTTTTATTTATTGAAGAATTTAAACTTTAATTAAAAAGATATTGTTAAATGAAAATTGATTGATTTATTTTAATTTAATAAATTTATTAATTTTTAATAACAAATATTATTAAAATAAAATGGATCGAAAAATTGAAAGATTCAAAATTCTTACGATTGAACCGATTGAATCGACTAAGGTTTTTTATGACTGTTGTTTTCAATGACAATAAAACCTCATTTCTATTTATTTATTTTTGTATCACCAATAATATTAGAATTAAACGCAGCTGCCAACTGGGAAAATTAATTGCCACTGTAATAATATGTTAATTATATATTTAAATAAATTGTTTAAACTAAAAGATAACAAGAAATTTAATAAGTAGACAAAAAATGAACTACCAACTAAAAATACGGCTTAAAGTACAACATTTGGACTCAATATTGTTTCTTCATTTGAATTAATTTACTTTCATAAAAGATACAAGTCAACTTTGGGCAGAACATGGAAATATAAAGAATTATGGTGGAAGAATTTCTTTGTATCTTCTCATTTATAGGAATTGGCATTATATACAAATTTTATCACTAATAATTTGCCTAAACTATAGGAGATAAATAAGTACAAAAAGTTATCTTTAGAATATTACATATTTACAATACCATATTTACACCAGATATCCTAAAAGATACCCTCAAGTTGGTGAATGAAGATCTCGAAAGTCCAACTTGTGAAAGAGATACTGAAATTCTTATTTCCAAAGAGTCTTTATAAGTATGTTAGTAAGTTGTTTAGTAGTTCGAACATGAAAAGTAGCAATGTTATCAGCTTGGAATTGATCGTTAACATATTGACAATCAACTTCAATATGTTTCATGTGATCATGGAATACTGTGTTTGCAGCAATTTGTAATGTCATTTTACTATCACAAATCAACATCAATATGTTTCGTGTGATCATGGTGTTAGAAATACATGTTTCATGTGATCACAACTTAATTCTATATGTCTAATCACAATTGAATTGCCTAATGTATATTTAATAACCATAATGGGATGGTTAATTTGCTAATTGCATTTGAGGCATATGGTGGTACCCTAATTACTATATGTTGGCCCATTAAACTATAGTCTATATACCCATTAACTATGATACAATTAACCTATTCTACGCCTTAGGGTAGAGCATGTCATATATATGACATAAGGTGAGATTGTTGAGTTAAGTGATAGTGTGTGTGTTTGGGTGAAAGAGAAGAAGGTGTTCTACCATTACTTTGTATTTTCTCTCTTTGATAGATTTGAAGAAACATGGAGAAGATGCAAATCCCAATTCCAAGTGTTGGAGGTATGCTTCTTGAATCTTATTATGCTCTAAATAAAATGGATCTTGGTTGTTGAATGTGGTTTAATGCTACATTAATTTTAGCAATTGGTATCAGAGACGGATCATTTGATTTTAGAGCTCCATTTTCGGTTGTTTTTATACCTCTTTCGGGTGAAATTGTTTTTTTGACTAAACAACTTCGAAATGATGTATTTGTGGTTCAGAAGCGTTGCTTGGTTATTTTTGTTGTGTTTTACCTTTGTTTTGGAGCAAGAACCACGATTTTTGGATGAGTTTTTTGTGTTTTATCCATGGCCGAAATGGGTTTGTTGCTTTCATTTTTTGGAACACATTTGGCTGAAATGGATATAATAGATCTATAGATCGTGAAAAATGGAAGAAAACGCCGCAAGAACCGTCGGAAAAGAAGATCGAAGGAGGGAGTTACGATCGGGTCGAATCGACGGGTCCGTGGGTCGCCCACGACCAATTTGGAGGTAAGTGGTCGACGACATCTGGCGTCGTCCGCGCCAGTGTGGGTGGGTCCGTGGGTCGTCTCAAGACTGACCCACCATGAGTCGACCCGACTGGGTGAGACTGCGTGTCTCCCAGCGCCACCAGGGTCCCCAACCGACTTAATAAAATATTATTTTTATTTTATTTATTTTTTAAATTTAAAATTTCTAGACTATTTTTCTGGACATTTTTTTTGTGTTTTGCTCCAAATTTTATTTCTAATTTTTTCAATATGTTTATGCATGAAATTAGTTAGTAAGTTTATATGCTAATTCCAGTTGTTTTAATCTTGTTATGGCATAAACATATTTTGTGTTCACAATAGTTAATGCTTATTTTTACTTGTTAATGGTGTTAAGATCCATACGGGTAATTAATTATCCTGCCGATAATTACTACTTAGTAGGATGCTTAATATGGTGAAGAAATTTTATTAAAATATTATGAACCGCACAATTTTTCTTTCCTTTCAATAGTATATTGATGATTTTGGTTGTGATATGTTAATAAATTGTTCTTATCTGTGAATGAGTTTTAAGGAACTTTAGCATGAATGATATAGTTGATTTTGAGGAAAAGAGCACGAATTACATGATTATGTTTTAACATGTATATCATAGTTATTGCTCTTGATTCTCATTCAGCTTTGAGCAATCCGAGAGCCTCTGCTATCCTGATGTTGAATGGAACGAACCATAAGCAGTGGGTTGAAGCTCTCATGATGAATTTGGCAATCATGCGAATGGACTTGGCTTTGAGAATAGATCCACCACAGAAACCTGCTGATGATGCTAATGAGAAGGAAAGAAAATCTTATGAAGAGTGGGAGTACTCTAATCGATGTGGCTTAATGATTATGAGATATCACATTGAAGAATCCATTCGTGATAGTATTCCCGAGGCTGACAATGTAAAAGATTTTCTTGCTGCTATTAAGAAGAAATACATGAAGTTCTCAAAGAATGAGAAGAATGAGTACTTGAATATGCTTCATCACACCATTTATGATGGTTCTAGTGATATTAGAGCTCACATTGACAAGCTTATGGGTCGCTATCATAAGCTGAAAGCTATGGATATGGACCTTGGTGAGGACTACATGGTATGGTTTGTGATGGGGACTCTTCTTCTTTAATTTGACTCAATTAGATCGAGTTATAATTGTAACACCCAAATACCCCCTGGGAGGATAAATGGATGCTACCCAAGACAGGACAAACAAATCAAAACGTTTCACACATGTATTTTTAAAAACTAAACGTAACACACATATAATACATCTCATAATTTCAGAAACAAATCGAAAGAATATTTACAGGCCCAAACAAACAAAACAAAATACATTTTCAAGAACACAAAACTCAGACTCTTTTCACATCTGCGGTTGACTTGTCCCGATCCTTAATCTCTTAGCTCCGAACCTACACGGGGCAAATCCACCATGCTAAGCATATATCTTAGTGAGTAATAACTAATCTATATTAACCGATTTGAGAAAAGCAGTAAAGAATGCATTTTGAGCAGATTTTATACTAAATGTAAGCGCAGAACACATGAGATCCTTCATAATCAGAATAATCAATCAGATATTAGAATACAGAACAAATCAAACTATAAATCCATGAACAGAAGTGGGTAACGGGACTTATACAGGAGATACCATAATTAGTATCAGTAGGAGAGACATATGTCTCGATATCAGGAGACACCAAAGTGTCAAATAACAAGAGCAGCTGCAGACCCTTCTAGGCATGCCTATTTACCCACAACTAGGACTTAACAGTTGTAAAACAGAACAAGGCCATTTCAGTCATTTCATGTGCAGGCAAATAACACTTCCAATAAATCAATCCTAGACATCATCTAGGTGTACCTAAAGTACTTACACTGAAATTTTCTACCTATATTACGTACTGAAATTACTGACCTGTATTACTTACCTAAATCGCCCTTAGTGTTTATTGTCCCGATAATATCTGGCAGTGGTCTTTCCTCTATCATAGGGAACACGGACACAAATTATTATTGTGCTTAATTACTGTATGATAACTGAGTATGATGCATGTTCATGACAAATTTCTGGGATTAATCAACAACTCATAGTACCAAATGATCCATGAAGTTTCAGGAAATTAGCGATACTGCGAGTATTCAAATGAAAGCAAGTCTTTACCAATTAAAGCTGAAAATGTACAAATTACATTAATTCTCAAATGCTATGCCAATAAGTAACATAAAGATCATAGGACATGCTAAAGAGAAAAGAGTGCGAATGAATCATTTAGCTCTACACTAAGAATGAAACAAAGATACGTAATAATAAGAAGTAGACAAAAAAGTGAAATAGCGGACAACATTTGAAATTTGGTTTTCGTCAAGAATCACTTGTGAGGTAAGGGATGAAGTACGTAAATGATGGAGGAGTGGTATCTATTTATAGAGCATTTTTATAAACTAGCCGTTTTTGTACCGTTAACTAGCCGTTAGACATTTTTGGGTAAAAATACGTATGATTACTGTTCATAAATACATACAGCTACTATTCACAAATACGTACGGTTACTGTTTACAAATACATACGGTTACCGTTTACAAATACATACGATTACTGTAGCAAGACACTGTTCACCGACACTGACACTGTTCACAATTCACTATTCACCGTCTTCAACCTTCGACTTCCGACTCTGAAACTTCTTCTTTTCTTTTTTTTTTCACCTTCCTTTAATTTCTTCACTTTACAACTAACCTATTTAGTAATTCTAACCTATCATAATTATCCTAATCTTCAAACATGATAAATCTAAACAAAAACAAAAACAAAGATATAACTCGCGTATGATAAACTAACCGTCAATTTCTACTTACCAGCTTTCCAAAGAAAACGCCAATAGCAGGTGGTGGTGAGTGAATGACTTCGCTATCTCTACTGATGGATGGGTAAAGGAGGCATTCGATGAGGAATAAACGATAATGTTCAATTTATATCGTTGCGTTTAGGTTTGGATGCGATACAACTAATAAACAGCTAATAGGTCCAAATAGTACTAAATAACTAAAAACATTGTTATGAATTCTTAGTTGTAATAATTACCCAACAATTTCAGAAAACTTCCAAAAATTTACCAAAATTTTGTCAGAAAATAACGACTCTCAAAATAAACTGGCAACTCAAAACTAATCCTCCATTAATTTCTAAAAATATTTGAAGTATACAAAAATTACGAAAATTATCATAATACTGTCCAAATCACTCCGCAGTTTCATTAAACCAATTAACCCGAAAAATGCCATGAAAGCATGCCAAAATACTTATGCACAATTTAAGCCAATAGTTAATAAGTTAATAAGCAAATAACACTCATAATTCGTACTAAATTCCTTTAATATTCTAACCCCTAATTTGGGGCGTTACAATAATGCTCAAAAAGAGCAGTGGACTGTTGAGGAGATGACTACTATTATTGCTAAGGAAAAGGATGATATGAAAAAGGGAAGGGCAAGAAGCATCTCTATTGTAACAGAACATGGCAATCATGAAAAGAGAAAGTTCACCTCTACTAGCTCAGATGATCGCAAGATTGTTAAGAAGAAAGCTGTCAGTGCTAAAGGAAGTGGACAGGCGAGTACATCTTTTGTTACTCAGAAGAACAAGCTCTTTAAAGGGAAGTGTAACTTTTTTAAGATTTTTGGGCACAAGAAAGCTGATTTTCGGAAACTCAAATCTCATTTAGAGAAGAAAGGTAACTGTCTTGTGATGGTTTGTTTAGAGTCAAATGTTATTGATGTTTCCTTAAATACTTGGTGGTTAGATACTGGGGCAACCATTCATGTTACAAATTCCTTACAGAAACTGACAAGTCGAAAAAGTCCGACTAGATCTGAGCAACATGTATGCATGGGAGACAATACAAAAGTCAAAGTTGAATTTTTTGGGACAGTTGAATTGCAATTAAATACAGGGCATCTTTTGGTGTTACATGATGTTGCTTATTTACCCTCTATTAGGAGGAATTTGATTTATGTATCTGTTTTGGATAGACTGGGTTATAGGCTTCTTTTTGGAACTGAAAAATTGACTTTGTATCATGACTCTCTTTTGGTGTGACATGGAATTTTATGTGAAAATTTATACAAACTTGAGTTGAATGATTGTGTTACTGTTGCCTCTTCCTCTTCTCTTAATGCTGTTGTTGGTTCCAAACGTATGAGATTGGATTTGAGATCTTCTATGTTGTGGCACAAACGTTTAGGTTATATTTCTAGAGACAGAATGGAGAGATTGGTAAAGGATGGTGTGTTACAAGATCTTGATTTTTCAGATTTCACTGACTGTATAAACTGCATTAAAGGGAAGTTGACTGCCAAGGTTAGAAAAAGCAAGACAGATAGGAGTTCAGAAGTGTTACAGTTGATTCATACTAATATATGTGGACCATTTATTCCACCTGCCATGGGTGGTTATAAATATTTCATCACTTTCATTGATGATTTTTCCAGATATGGTCATGTGGAGCTCATTTGTGAAAAATCTGAATCTTTAGAAGCATATAAGATTTTCAAGGCGAATGTGGAGCTTCAAAAGGGGAAGAAAATCAAGGCAGTTAATTCTGATAGAGATGGAGAGTATTATGGGCGTTATGATGAGAGTGGGAGAAATCCATGGCCTTTTGCTAGATACTTGCAAGAGTGTGGTATTGAAGCAAGATATACAATGTCAGGGACACCCCAGCAGAATGGAATCGCTGAGAGAAGAAATCACACACTTCTTGATATGTTACGGTGTATGTTGATTCATTCTAGTTTGCCTGAATTTATGTGGGGTGAGGCATTGAAGACAACAGCTTATATCTTGAATCAAGTGCCTAGCAAATTAGTTCCAAAGACTCCATATGAATTATGGTCAGGCAAGAAACCACGCTTGCACCATTTTCATGTTTCGGGAAGCAAAGCAGAAGTGGGGCCCTATAATCCACAATTTAAGAAACTTGATCCGAAAACTATTAGTCGCTACTTTGTAGGCTACACTATCAGATCAAGGGGTTCCAGATTTTATTGCCCATCTCACACAACCAGAATTATAGAATCAGATAGAGTTGTCTATTTTGAAGATGATTTTGACTCTAGTCAAGGGTTAAGAGAAATTTTATTCAGAGAAGAACGCATTATAGTCCCTGTACCTGTGCTTTCAATTCATACTGATACTCCTGTGATTGAACAGATTCTAGAAGAGTCTCACGATGAACCTCAAAATCAAGCATAGGATGTAGTCACCGATACCGGGAATGATGAAGTTGTTGTTAGGAGATCACAAAGAACACGTAGACCTGCCATTCCTGATAATTACATTGTTTATTTGCAGGAACATGAGTTTGATGTGGGAGACAATACCGAACCAGTCAGTTTTTAGGAGGCTATGAACAGTCCTCAATCTGCGTTATGGATGAATGCAATGGAAGATGAGATGAGTTCGATGTCACAAAATGAAGTTTGGGATTTGGTTGACCTACCCAAAGTTTGTAAACCTATTGGGTGCAAATGGGTTTACAAAATCAAACATGTCTCAAGTGGGCAAGTAGAAAGGTATAAAGCCAGACTTGTAGCTAAAGGTTATAGCCAAAGAGAAGGGATTGATTTCAAAGAAACCTTATCACCAGTTTCAACAAAAGATTCATTACGAATCATTATGGCTATAGTTGCTCATTTTGACTTGGAACTCAAGCAAATGGATGTAAGGACCGCCTTCTTGAATGGAGACTTGTATGGGGATGTCTATATGACGCAACCAGTTGGTTTTGAGATGAATGGTAAAGAACACATGGTTTGCAAACTCAAGAAATCTATTTATGGGTTAAAGTAAGCATCAAGACAGTGATATCTCAAGTTTGACATGACTGTCACTGCAAATGGCTTTAAGGCGAACGTAGTTGATCAATGTATATATATGAAGTTCAGTGGGAGTAGTTTCATTTTTCTGGTGCTGTATGTTGATGACATCCTACTTGCTTCTAATGACACTAATCTATTGTTTGAGACAAAATAACTGTTGTTTAGTCATTTTGATATGAAGGATCTTGGTGAGGCCTCTTATGTACTCGAAATTCAGATTCTTCGACATAGAGCTAATGGGATCCTTCGATTGTCTTAAAAGACTTACATTGATCGGATCTTGAAAAGATTCAACATGCATTCTTGTTCTCCTGGAAAGGCACCAATAGTGAAGGTGATAAATTCTCAAAGGCCCAATGTCCACAAAATCATAAAGAGAGAGATGAAATGAAGGTCGTTCCTTATGCATCCCTTGTAGGCAGCCTGATATATGCTCAAGTATGTACACGCCCTGATATTGCTTTTGTTGTAGGTGTGTTGGGAAGATACTTGAGTAATCCTGGTCTTAGCCATTGGAAAAGTGTATCGTGGAAAAGTGTCAAACAGACACTCACAGCATCCTTTACCATGGAGGCAGAGTATATGGCGTGTTATGAGGCAGCTTGTCAATCAATATGGTTGTGGAATTTTATTTCAGCATTGAGTATTGTAGACTCTATTTCGAGTCCGTTGAAATTATATTGTGATAATTCCGCAGCTGTAGCTTTCTCTAAAAACACTAGGAGTACTTCTCGCTCAAAGCATATTGATATAAAGTACTATTTTGTTAAAGAGAAAGTCGTTGAATCCCTCATCACTGTTGAGTATACGCCTACAGCTAGCATGTTAGCAGATGCACTCACAAAAGGCTTACCTATATGTGTGTTTGCAGAACACGTCTCCCGTATGGGATTATTAGGAGCCTAGCTGAATAAGATTAGTAGAAGTTTGCTATGTTGTGTTGAACATGTTTGCACTTTGTATGGATTGTTTATGATTTTTTATATGAGACATGCATGTTGGCACTTTGCACGCATGTTGTTTTGATGAATATTGTGGTATTTGAACATCTCCAGGGCCGAATCATGTGTAGTATATATATATCCTGTCGATATGATATTGCATATGGTTCATTTGATTGCTTTTGGATGATGGAGATTGGTATGGTAGTTTGATTATATTGTCCAAGTGGGAGATTGTTAGAAATACATGTTAGTGGACTAATATAATCACAACTTAATTCCATATGTCTAATCACAATTGAATTGTCTAATGTATATGTAATAACCATAATGTGATGGTTAATTTGCTAATTGCATTTGAGGCACATGGTGGTACCCTAATTACTATATGTTGGCCCATTAAATTATAGTCCATATACCCATTAACTATGATACAATTAGCCTATTCTACTCCTTAGGGTAGAACATGTGATATATATGACATAAGGTGAGATTGTTGAGTTAAGTGATAGTGTGTGTGTTTGGGTGAAAGAGATGAAGGGTGTTCTACCATTACTTTGTATTTTCTCTCTTTGATAAGTTTGAAGAAACATGGAGAAGATGCAAATCCCAATTCCAAGTGTTGGAGGTATGTTTCTTGAATCTTGTTATGCTCTAAATACAATGGATCTTGGTTATTGAATGTGGTTTAATGCTACATTAATTTTAGCACATGGAATACCGTGTTTGCAGCAATTTGTAATGTCCTTTTACTATCACAAAACAAGCACATTGATTTCAAGTTGGCAATGCCAAGTGACTTAAGAAGTGTTGGAATCGAAACCCAACTGCTTAAACTTAACCCTATCACTCTTGCTCTGATACCATAACTGTTAGCTATCCGATCTCGAGACCGGACACCAACCGAAAAACGGAGTGACGAAGAACAAAGAAACGGAAAGCGAAACACAAAAAAACGAAGCGAAGGCGAAAAAAAATACAAGGAACGAAAAATAAATGAAATTGTGCCGAAAGCAAATGAAATCAAAACGGATCCGAAAGCGAAACACAAAACGAAATCGAATCGGACAATCGGACCAATCAAAATATGAAGCGGGCGAAACGAAAGACGGACTATAAAATGAAACGTAGAACAAATCGGATCCAAATGAAAGAACGTAATGTGAATGAATACGAAGTCGAATCAAATACGAGCAGATCCGAAGCGGAACAAAAACGAAACTCCAACATCCGAAACAATTATTATAGACAACCTATCAATCTAAGTCACTTAAAACCGGTATAAATTTGTTTCTTTTTCATTTCATTCAAACTCGTACAAATTAATACAATTTCCCGTTTTGGAAAACTCCTCCTCCAACAAAACTCAACCACAAGGGAGGGATTCCTCACCACGAAAGAAAAATTGTTTCTGGAATTTAACCTGCAAAATCATGAACCTTGTGCTTATTACCTTGCAGGGTCTTTAACTGTAACTCTACATTCGTGGTGAGCGTACACTAATTTACTACCAAAATCATAAGTTGACTTATTCATGCAAATTGTATCTTTAAGCCTCGAGTTTGTTTTGAAGAAAGAATCACCTCAAACGGAGTTATACAACTCAAGATATGCTTAAAAAGCTTAAAAGGGTTCATACTCCAAATATGATCTCCTAACCGACTTCTCACTTACTTTAATGCTAACTTCCTCAATTTAACTCCAAAGGTTACAAAGTTTTATAGACAGAAAGATATATGTCTTAGGAATCCAATGGTCTAAGAATTACTTCAATTGGAGGTTGGATGAGGGAGTTATACCCAAAAGAGTAACCCATGTTTACACCCTAAGTCAATTTGAACATCTCTTGGCGCAATCACCATAACTTTCGATTTAGAAATCGGAATGAGTTTGTTTTTAGACCTTTAGAAATAAGACATCTCGACCTACAACTCTCATGAAGACCTCAAAATCATACTCGACCTCTAATTGTGCCAAAAATCATCATCTTTCCCGTAGATGTCTGTTAAACGGACATGAATCGAGTGAAGGGTGCCAAATGACCCGAGAATGTCCGTTAAACGGACATGCATGTCCGTTTAATGGACATTGACTGGCCAATGGGTGTTTTTACACCCAAGAATGTTCGTTAAACAGACTTCCATGTCCGTTTAACGGACATTGGGGCTCCCTAAAGCCCCCAATGCCTCTCCAAAGCCTCCAATCTTCAACCTAACATCATAAACACTTGCACACTTCACAAATTCACTCATTCTAAAGCCTAAACACTTCATAACACCTCCAACTACAAGTGCAACTCACCAAGTTCTCAAATTTCAACTTAATTAGTTCATCAAAACCAATAATTTCAAACATTAATCATCAAAGCTATCATAAACACACAAGCCATATGAACAGTAAAATGAATCGTAACTGTATTCTTCCAATCCTCATAACTTCTTACTCCAAATTCCAAAAATTGCATATTATACCTCAATGGAAAGATAACAAGATGCTTTACAACTTTCAAGAAGGATGCAAAAGTCAATTCCATCATTAAGAGAGGCAAAAACTCACTCAAAGCTACTGCTCATATAAGGACCAATGAAATAGTAAAATAGCCATATGAACAGTAACTAAATGTATTCTCAACTTCATAACTTCTTAACCCTAAGTCCAAATGTAACAAATTATATATTATTGGAAAGCTATAAACATATACTACAATCTTAAAGAAGACTTCCCAATCCAATTCAAGTTCTAAGAAGGTCTAAAACCTAAGTGAGGTTTCTGTCAAATTTTGCAAAAATTTGACAGCACCTTCTTTGAAAATTCAACTAACTAAACTTCAATCCAAACGCCATCACCTGCATAAAACTCAATATTCACAACCTTAAATCTTTCAACTACCAAACCAAATCCAAAAATCCCACAACTACTCAAATGGCAGCAAACGCAAGCTTATATCTCTAATCATTCTCAATCCATAAAGCAATCCTCAACTTACTCTTTTTATCAATTCAAACCATACAATGTTGCATTTTTATAAAACATATGCAAATTACACGAATTACATTAAAACCCAACACTCTTGCATTTACATGAAAGTCAAAAGTTATTACAAAGCTTTAGAGGGCATTTTAGCCCGATTTCATTTCAAAAAATCAAAAGTTAAAGTACAAAGCAAATTAATTCTCCAAAATGCTAGCTAAAGCTTTGATTCCAGAAGAGGACTTCAAAAGCAAAAATGGGTAGGAGTTTGCCTCAATCCCGATACTATAGCTCGGGTTCTCGCTCGTCACTTATAGAGGAAAAATGGGGGGTGAGTTCGACGGCTCCGTGGGTAATAACTTAATAATCAAGCAATAAGCAAAAGCATTCTTTATTCATTCATTTTCAAAGCAAAACTCACATTGATAAAACTTTTCCAATTTAACAAAACTCTTCACAAATTCATTTCATCAAAGTATTCAAACATCAAAGTACCACATAAGCACAGAGAAAGTGGTTCGGGTGGATCCGAAACAGAACGTACCACACATTGCCGCGAAGCGGTCATGTGTGGCCGTGAACTTATGAGAGTCCGTGAGGAGCTCCAATGCCACTAGCGGGCAGGCGGGAGAAGCCTATAATTAGACAGGTGCACCTATCTCTTAAGGAACCACCACAAACTCAAAGAAAACATACATATCACATAGTTCACACAATTCATAAACATTAGCCACAATTGGCTCTTATAAAATGCACTTTCACATAATTGTCCAAAATGTCATTTTTCCAAAAACACATATTCAAACCTTTTTCACTTCACAAATCATTTCACAATTATTTCCAAAATGTAAAGACATCTCATACAAGTTCAAATCACCACAAAGAGTCATTTATACAAACTTTATAAATCATTAGAAAGCATTAGATAGCATTTATTTCAAAACAATTAAACCAATTAAGTAGCTTGTTAACTGATGGCGTGTCAAACCAATCAAAAATAAATTCCTACTCTAGAACACTTAAACGAGTAAAGTGGTGAATAGGGTCGAACCACAGAGACCAGTGAAGTAATTATTTATTTGTGTGAAATCAAAACTAAAAATAAACGGATGAAAATAAAAACAATGAAAATAATTGATTTGGGAATGATTGGTTTTAGAAACACGAAATCACGCAAGAAGAAATTAAAAATAAGATTGAAAATAATATGAATAAAAACCTAGCCAAGGTACTCTCCCGTTTGATACCGTAATTCGATCATAGACTCAAAAATATAAAATTCGTTCATTCTTATGGACAAAGTTATAGCAGACAGTGAACAGCACAAATCTACCAATCCATTCGTAATTATTCGATAATCCCGAGTAAAGCTCCGCAGATTATTTCCCTAACCAATTAGACTATTCCCGAGTAAAGCTCCGCAGAATATAATCTATGGCAGCAATAAATTCTAATGGACCTCTTCTTAGCCAATGTAATCGGACACCGCAATCTATTTAGACTAAATTATTTAATCCCATTAACCTCTTAATTGAAATTAATTCGCCACTGACAGACAAAGAATCACGGATTAACTAATCTATTCGGCAGTTTATTATTAAGTCAATTAATTAACTGGCCACATTAATCAACAAACTCAACAATAATTAATCGCTCAAGCACAGAGATTAAACAAACATAAGAAATTCACGAAAACAATTAAACCACGAAAGTCTCACGAACTACATGTATCAAATATCAAGTACCTTGTCTAGATTAAAATCTAACCACAAATAATACTAGTCTCTATCTAATAAAACTGAAATTAACAAATTAAAAACGGAATTAAATCTTCCCTAAAGTGCTGCTGCCCATCGTATGCGTTCTTCCTTTTTACTCTCCAAGTGCTGTCGCCGTCGTCCACCTATCTCAAGCTCTCCAGCTCTGCTCACAAGTGCCACAATCTCTGACTTTTGGATTCCTCTCCAGCTGCCGTCGACGTCCCTGGTTTCTTCTTTTTAATAGTGATAAAATATAATCCCTGTAAGCTTTCAAACTCTACCGCCGCCGCCTTCGTCTTGTTGATTAAAGATATATATATATATATATATATATATATATCCTCTCCTAAAGCTACTGACCTCTGTACCGCCCACCCACTAGTCTCCCTTCTCAAAGTTGTCGTAGTCCTCCTTTCATTACCCAATCCCTAGGTTTTGTCCTTCTCCTTAAATGACGTGGGCCCTCTTCAATTCATTCTCCAGCCCACTCATTCTCTTAATACACTTGTATGTTGCGTTAAGAGATGCTGGCCCATTTAATTCATTTGTTGCTTTGTCGCTTTGATTTATTGAAAATCCCACGTCGTCGCTAGCTTCCTACCGTCCACTTCTAGCTGTTGCCTCACGCGTTCTCCACGTTCGCCTTTCTAATTAATTGTGCTGATCTATTTGGCTTTAGCTGATTGATTGCTTCCTTCATAAATTGCTTGTATTCGTCCCTCCTTTGGCGCTTAATCGCATGTCACCTGGGTCTCTCCAACATTGTAGCTAATTTAATGTGTCTTGAAACGCTGAGTTGCGCCTTGATTCATTTGTTGTCTCCTTCAAGTCCTTTTTGCTCTTCTAATTTGCGCTGCACCACCTGTAGCTGTAGCTCATCGATCCGATAATTAACATATCTCTAGCTTTCACGTTGTCAATTTCACTCCAAATTGCGTCACTTTATATTTTGTCACCTAGAACATACAAAAACATAAATTACCATAAAAACACAAGCAGAACATCACAAAATTCTAACAAAAGAACATAAAACACAAAGAATTAACATGACAAAAATGCAAATTATCAAAACTCCCCACACTTGAACAATACTTGCCCTCAAGTATTCAATCAACTCAAATTATCAAGACACTTCAACATCTTATCACAATTCTTTCAACTGCAATCATCACTTCTCAAGTTCATGTAAGCAATCTGGAATTAGACAAACAAACACATGAAGGTTGATCTCCTAATTAATTAGGAATGTTAACTGCTTCAGGAATGCCCAAGTAAAAATTAATAGCATCCATACCCTCGCAATGTTTCACTCATTAGCTCATGTGAAATTTAGGTGTTGGTGTTTCCCTCAAAATCCAGCACAGATTTGTTCTTTCCATAGGACTGACACAAGTTCACATCTCTACCACTAGCTCGGGTTTAAAACCCACACTAGTCACTAGGTCTTTATTGGGTTGTAATGGGGCTTGTTGGTTACCAAAGAAATTGAGTTGAGAAGAGCAAAGAACTGCATCAAGTAGACACATGCTAACATCCAGAATTTTCTATCAACACAAATGAAAAGATTAAACTATTAAGCTCATCCAAGTATACCACATCGCAAATCCATTATTCACTTAACTTCAACTATAATAATGAAATCGAACCAAAGCTGCTGAAACTACTTCCCATGCATTTCCCCTTTATTTTATTTATTTATTTATTTCGCCTTTTTTTGTTTTTTTTTTTTTTTGTTTTTTTTCTTTTGTTTTTTTTTCGAAACTAGAACCACAAATGCAATTCAGCCAGCTATGATTTTCTCTCATTTTTATCAACAAAGCACAATTAAGTGAACAATTCATATATCCCAAAGTGACTAAACATTGGTATACACGATATGTAATTACATATGCTACTTGGTAATTCTTCTCAACTAGGTGCAAAAGTTGGGTTTTGAAAGAAAAAGTCGCAGGTTAAAACGGGTGTGTTAAAACAAAGAAAAGGTCTAGGCTCAAAAGGGTTGAACTAGGATAAAAATTTTTGGGTTGGATTTTTTTTTTTAAAGAAAATGGAAAGACAAGGGGTTGCACAAACAATGCCTTAGCTTCATTCCAGTGTACTAAATGTGGTTTTGAATAGATCTTATGTCAGTTTCTAGCAGGGGACAAATGTGTGCGCTCTCTTGAAAGAAAACTAGAGTGCGTGTAAGGTTGCACTCTCTATCCTATGTCTCAAAAATCTCACAATGTGTTTAGTGTGTATGCATGCCTATTACTCTCTACAGGTGCAAGCAACTGAAGCAGTCTGTTTAATTCCAGTACACACACTAACTCAAGTCATGACAAGGCAAAATCAAGAAAAGATCAATTAGGCCAAAGCATCCAATAATTCAAGTTTCTCAAACAAAGAAGGCAAGATTGTCGACAAAAAAAAAAGTTTAAAAACAGTTGAATTCAAACTTTTTTTTGTGGATATTACCAAAACATTTCACATGATGCAAGAATGGACAAATTAACCTAAAACAGTGATAAACATGACATTAAAGATAAAACAGATAAAACAGAAACGCAAACGAACAATTATGCAAATAAAACAAACAAATCTAAACAATTGGAAACTTTCCCTCCCCACACTTAAGACTAAACATTGTCCTCAATGTTTGCAAATTAAAGATAAAAATAGTAAAAAGTAAAGGGTAAGAAAGAGCTTCTTTAAGTGACGCGCTAAGGTGACGGTGGAGCTGTGACGTGATGCGCCCATATTATCCTGCAAAACACTAAAACCTTCCGACCAAGTGACATCCAACAACAGCACAAAATATTGGAAGATAGTTCAAAAAGAGAATGTGAAAAAACAGGAACCTGACAGAATTATAAACAACTAGAAATTAAATTTCGAAGAACAAAATGAAAGCAAACCTTGGGTTGCCTCCCAAGAAGTGTCTTTGTTTAGAGTCGCTGGCTCGACTCCTTCATCTTCTCACGTGACAAAATTGTGATCTTCGGGTATCACATGTGGCTCCTCCACGTGAGGTAGTTCCGGATAGGGCCTTAGTCGATCATCCTCTTCCTCCAGTAT
This sequence comes from Erythroxylum novogranatense, assembly GCA_029891385.1. NCBI lineage: Eukaryota > Viridiplantae > Streptophyta > Magnoliopsida > Malpighiales > Erythroxylaceae > Erythroxylum > Erythroxylum novogranatense. Next base: position 63,016 of record JAIWQS010000262.1, read on the forward strand.
CTTTCCTATCTTCAGCTTCTCAATTTTGACTGAGTCCATACATTCCGGAAATATTTCAAACGTCTCCTCACCTTTTTCTTCTTCAGCTAACTCCTCCAATCTGTAATGTAAAGGTAAAGAATTAGTTTCAAAAATAATTATGGACTCAGTACTTACCTCCGAGCTAAAAGATGTGTTCTTTTCAGCTTCAAGCTCCTTCTCCACTTTACCGACACAAACGATTCGTTGATAGTTGACCTCAAAATTCCCAAGCTCCTCATCACTTTGCAATTTCTTATTCTTAGCCAACCTGTGTAGGAATGGTGACCCTTCTGCCTTGGCTGTCATAATTTCCTCGATTTTAGCTTCTTTTTCTAGCTCAACAGTTTCAACATGGTCATGTTGAAGTTTCTGCGATCCTCCAGCACTTTCAATTTCTTTTCCACTATGCAAGGTAATGACACTAATATTCTGCCTAGGATTGACAGTAGGCTGAGAAGGCAATATCCCTTGATTTTGTGCAGCAGCCAATTGACTAATTTGCTCCCTTAGTTCTTGAAAATTTTTACTAGTCTCAGCCTGGAATTGTGCTGAATCAGCCTGAAATTGAACCAAACTCTGCAGTTGTGTATTGGTCCTCAATTGAGCAGTAGTCACCATAGTTAGGCATTGGATATTGTTGTTGTTGCTGCTGTTGCTGACGCTGCTGACTACTCTGATCTTGCTGCCCATTCCCATATCTTATATTGGGATGATCCCTCCATCCTAGGTTGTAAGTATTCGAATAGGGATCATATTGTCTTTGAGACTGATAATCATCATTAATCGCCATAACTTCATCTTCCACAGTATCATCTTGCATAATCGGACAAGCATCAGTAAAATGATCCTGAAATCCACAAATGTGACAAATATGGACTTGTGGTCCCTCATGGACACCTCGAGTGTGTGTGTCCGAACGATACCCAAACAGTTGAAGATTTGCGGCCATTGTTGCAATTAAGTTTCTGGCTTTCCTGAGTTGTTTTGAGGTCTTCTCTATCTCCGAATCAAACAATAAATCATCTGCAAAAACACAATGTTGTATGCAAACAACAAGAAAAAAAAAGATTAGCAACACAAATAAACAAAAACTTGAACACCGGTCCCCGGCAACGGCGCAAAAATTTGATGGCGTGTCAAACCAATAAAAAATAAATTCCTACTCTAGAACACTTAAACGAGTAAAGTGGTGAATAGGGTCGAACCACAGAGACCAGTGAAGTAATTATTTATTTGTGTGAAATCAAAAATAAAAATAAACGGATGAAAATAAAAACAATGAAAATAATTCGATTTTAGAATGATTGATTTTAGAAACACGAAATCACGCAAGAAGAAATTAAAAATAAGATTGAAAATAATATGAATAAAAACCTAGCCAAGGTACTCTCCCGTTTGATACCGTAATTCGATCATAGACTCAAAAATATAAATTTCGTTCATTCCTATGGACAAAGTTATAGCAGACAGTGAACAACACAAATCTACCAATCTATTCGTAATTATTCGATAATCCCGAGTAAAGCTCCGCAGATTATTTCCCTAACCAATTAGACTATTCTCGAGTAAAGCTCATGAAATATAATCTATGGCAGAATAAATTCTAATGGACCTCTTCTTAGCCAATGTAATCGGACACCCGCAATCTATTTAGACTAAATTATTTAATCCCATTAACCTCTTAATTGAAATTAATTAGTCACTTTCGATGACAAAGAATCACGGATTAACTAATCTATTCGGTTTATTATTAAGTCAATTAATTAATCGCCACATTAATCAACAAACTCAACAATAATTAATCGCTCACACGTAGATTAAACAAACATAAGAAATTCACGAAAACAATTAAACCACGAAAGTCTCATTTAACTACATATATCAAATATCAAGTACCTTGTCTAGATTAAAATCTAACCACAAATAATACTAGTCTCTATCTAATAAAACTGAAATTAACAAATTAAAACTAATTAAATCTTCCCTAAAGTCCTGCTGCCCATCGCTTGACGTTCTTCCTTTTACTCTCCAAGTGTTGTCGCCGTCGTCCACCTATCTCAAGCTCTCCACCGCCACAAAGTGCGTAATCTCTAACTTTTGATTCCTCTCCATTGCCGACGCCCCTCGGTTTCTTCTTTTTAATAGTGATAAAATATAATCCCTGTAAGCTTTCAAACTCTACCGCCGCCGCCTTCGTCTTGTTGATTAAAGATATATATATATATATATATATATATATATATATATATATATATATATATATATATATATCCTCTCCTAAAGCTACACCTACTGTAGCCCACCCACTAGTCTCCCCTTCTCAAAGTTGCCGTAGTCCTCCCTTTCATTACCCAATCCCTAGGTTTTGTCCCTTCTCCTTAAATGACGTGGGCCCCTCTTCAATTCATTCTCCAGCCCACTCATTCTCTTAATACACTTGTATGTTGCGTTAAGAGATGCTGGCCCATTTAATTCATTTGTTGCTTTGTCGCCTTGATTTATTGAAAATCCCACATGCTGCTAGCTTCCTACCGTCCACTTCTAGCCTATTGCCTCATGCATTCTCCACGTTGCGTCTTCTCTAATTAATTGTGCTGATCTATTTGGCTTTAGCTGATTGATTGCTTCCCTTCATAAATTGCTTGTATTGCGTCCCTCCTTTGTGCGTTTAACTGCTCATGTCACCTGGGTCTCTCCAACGTTGTAGCTAATTTAATGTGTCTTGAAACGTTGAGTTGTGCCTTGATTCATTTGTTGTCTCCTTCAAGTCCTTTTTGCTCTTCTAATTTGCGCTGCACCACCTGTAGCTGTAGCTCATCGATCCGATAATTAACATATCTCTAGCTTTCACGTTGTCAATTTCACTCCAAATTGCGTCACTTTATATTTTGTCACCTAGAACATGCAAAAACATAAATTACCATGAAAACACAAGCAGAACATCACAAAATTCTAAAAAAAGAACATAAAACACAAAGAATTAACATGACAAAAATGCAAATTATCATTAACTCAATCATTAAAATATTACCCACCTTAGTTCCTTAGCTTTGAGCTTGGTCAATTGGCCTTTCCCTAACTCCATTTGCCTCACTTCGAAATGGCTTCACTAAAAAGCTTTTTAAACTTTAAAACCTAGGGCAAAACTACATAGTTTCATTATCTAGTCTTCATCCTTATAAGTTTTTGTCCCCTTCTTCACAAAAACGACTCCACCTTATGCTCCTTTCCTTTTTGTTTTTAAAATAAGCTCAAAAGACCTAATTACCCCTCCTTGAAAGCTTTAAACCTTGACGTCTTAAATGATCTACCCAAATTGTCCCCAATTGATGTAACCCCAAACAATGCTCAACTTTGAAAATTTCTATCTTTTATCTCCAAAATTAAAAAATATCATACTTTATATCAATGCGAAGATCAGAAAGTCACCTACAACTTTCATGAAGGACAGAAAAATCAATTTGACCTCTAAGGAAGTCAATTTTTCCATTAAAAAATTCTATCCTCTAATAATCATGCTAAAACAATAACAGAAACTTGTAAAAATCATAACTTATTATTCCATGATCCAAAAATTCTATACTCTATATCAAAATAAAGATCAAATTAACATCTTCAACTTTCATGAAGAACTTAAAGACTAATTCAACCTCTAACTAAATCAATTTCTCAGTCAAAGATTCTGCCATAATCTAGGTCAAACTATAACACATCCCAACTTCCAAATTTATAACTTTGAATTCTCACATCCACAACTTGCATATTATACATCATTGTAAAGCTTGGAAAATCTTCTATGACTTTCATGAAGATCACTTAACTCAATTTAAACCATATCAATACAAAAAGTGGCCTCAAAATAGTACACATAAAATTAACAAAGCCAAATAAAACTTTGACTGACCATAACTTTCACTCCCGATATAAAAAAATATCAAACTTTATGGCGACAGAAAGCTATCAACATAAGCTATCAACATAAGCTACAAGTTTCATGAATATCATTTTCTCAAATTATGCCTAAATCAAAAAGTCAACTCTCTATGACCAAAAAGTCAAACTTTTTCTTAATTCTCCAAAATCTCATACTTTCACTACTCATTTCTTTTCTCATCGACTTCCTTGTAGCATAAAAACATCTATTACACAATACATATACAAAAACACTTATTTCATTTCATTTAATAATTTTTAATTTTCACTTAAAAATCAGGGTCCAACAAGAAGAGACTTGAGCCACATGAGCTTTGATTTAGTGGTGGCTATGAGTGATACTCTGCTTCAGCTGAAGAACACGACACAGTAGGTTTCTTCTTAGTCTTTCAAGAAATAAGAGAATCACCTAACATAACACAATACCCAGTAAGAGATTTGCGAGTCAAAGGACAGGAGGCCCAGTTCGAATCACAATAAGCACTAAGATAAAGTCACTGTCATTACAAAGAAGAAGGCCTTATCTAGGATGGCCCTTTAAGTAGCGGAGAACGTGGAGAGTAGCTTGCCAATGAGCATCTTTTGGAGACTGCATGAATTGAGCAATATAACAAAGCTCAGTTTGAGTTATTGTCAAATAAATAAGCCGATCAACAAGTCTTTTGTAACGATCAGGATGCTCAAACTTAGGTCTAATGGTGAGTGGTAGTTGATGATTTGTCTCAAGGGGAAAATCACATGGTTTTACACCTAGGAGATTAGCCATGGAGATGATATCCAACACATATTTTCATTGGGATAAAAATAAATCATTGGTCCCATGGGTGATTTCAATTCCAATTTTTTTTTTAGAGTACCTAAATCTTTCATTTGAAAACATGAACTTAAATAAGCTTTGAAACGAGCTATAACTTCACAGTTATTATCCCCAATAATCAAATCTTCGACATACACAATAACATGCAATTCCACACCATTCTTAGTATATGAGAAGAAAGAGTAATCAACATAAGATTGAATGAACCTAAAAGCTTTAAGAGAGGAAGCAAGTTTACCCAATCAGTTATGTGGGGCTTGACGGAGACCATAACGAGACTTACATAGGCTATAAATTTTGTCAGAAGAAGAACTAGAAAAACCAAGGGGTGAAGTCATATAAACCTCTCCAAATCACCATGAAGTAACACATTGTGAACATAGATTTAGTGAAGCTCCCAATTTTTAATAACCACAACAGTGAGAAAGACCAAAAAAGAGACCATTTTGGTAATAGAAGTGAATGTCTCATTATAATCAATGCCTTCAATCTGATCATTCCCAAGTATAACAAGTCAAGCTTATAACACTTAATCGTATCATTAGAATGATACTTGACTTTATACACCCACTTACAGCTAATGACTTTCTTTCCAAGAGGTAAATCTTCAAGGACCTATGTTCCATTATTTTTCAAGCACGTCAATTTCTTTGCTCTTGGCTTCACTATATTCAAGATATTTCACGGCATCGAAAAATCGTGATAGTTCATGACTTGAACTAACAGCTGCCAAAATCGAGTATGTTGGTTAGAAAAATTATTGCAAGTCACATAATTTACTATACGATACGAAATACTAGAGGGTGATGGCAACGTAATTGTTGAAGAGGGAGGGTCTAAACAAAGAGTAGTGTGGCATATATAGTCACGAAGATGCAATGAAGGCTGTCTATTACCAGAATTTCGACGAGAACCATCATCTTAAGCAATTTTGCTAAGATATAAGGTAAAAGGAGTCGACGAGCCATCACTCCCCCTCCCTATAGTTGATCCAGACAAAGGTAGCGGCACGCCAGGAGTCGAAGGAAAAGGCGATGGGTAATGATCCTCATTAGTAATGGCCAAAAAGTCATTGTCATAGATAGAAGAATGAGGGGAAACCAAAGATGCATCCAAATCAAAAAAGGGAGTTGGAGAATCACTAAAAGGAAAATGTTGCTCATAGAATAAAGCATCCCATGAGGTGAAGTAGTCGTCATTCTCAAGATCATATAATCTCCAACCTTTTTCTTATGAGGATACCAAACAAACATGCATTTGCAATTGCGAGAATTAAATTTATTCCGATTCTGCGACATTTTAAAAGCGAAACAAAGACACCCAAAAACCTTAAAATGAGTATATGAAGGAGGTCTCCCATATAAAATCTCATAAGATGTTTTCTCATTATGAAGAGAAGTGAGGGGTTCTATTAATGAGATACCTAGTTGTGAATATGTATTTCCCCCAAAACTCTAAAAGTAGGTTGACCTAAAAATGAAGAACACTAGTTACATTGTATCACACATATTTTGTCAGTTAATATGACTATGCAATTTAATTCCTTAATTAACTTAGCAAAAGAAATTAAATTTCAATTTAATCGTGGAACAAATAAAACATGATGAATTTTCATATTATCACCAAAAACAACGGTTCCTTCCCTGGATAACATTAGTATGTGTTCCATCAGGTAGGATAATACGTGATGAAGAAATATCACAAATATCGACAAGCAAATTCTTATCCCTAGTTATGTGATAAGAAGCCCTAGTATCCAAAATCTAATGAGTATAAGATTTACTTGAAAGTTTCTCGAAAGAAGTAGATTTGGTATTTAAAGACTTGAATAAATTAAGCACCGTGGACCATTGATCATCAGATAACACTGAATCTAAAGCATTGTGGGTCTGCATAGTAAGATTAACACCATGCAAGTTAGAGGATGTCGCGACTCCTTATGCAACGTTGGAGAGGGTGGTATTACATCAACCACGGTCACTGCCAGATGATACGTCACTGTCGTGACCTTTGTCACAACCACCAAAAGGATGTAAATAATAGGTAAAGTAACATCAAGAGCCATGGGTTTCTTTCCTTTATCACTACCTTCACTTTCTACCATGGTAGATAGCTTGCACTTGTGGAGATAAAGGACATGCATCTTTTTAGGAGAAAATAAAGCTAGGTTTTGTTGTTTTCCCAATGTGATACCATAAAGAATTATGGTGAAAGAATTTTTGTGTATCTTCTCGTTGATAGGAATTGACATTATATATAAATTACATGACTAGCAACTTGCCCAAAATATAGGAGATAAATAAGTAGAAAAAATTATCTCTAGAAAATTACATATTTATTCACCAAATATCCTAATAAAATATAACATAATACTTTATTCACTAGTTAAAGATGACTATGGGTAGAATTACGCTTGGACCGAGACTTTAGGCCTAATGTTAAGTTTGAGCCTGAGCCTAATGTTAAGTTTGAGCCTGAGTTTGAACGCAAGTCCTAACCCTAATCAAATAAAATTTATTAAATTTTTATTTTTAAAATTAAAAATGATGTCATTTATGTAAGAATATCAGACTTTGAGTTTCAGGCCTGACGAAATGGCTTGAAAATGAAGAACACATGTTACATTGAGAAGATAACGATGCTTTCTTTCAGCCCGACCATTTTGTTGAGATGTGCCAACGTAAAAACTCTCAAACATAATTCCATTCTCAACCAACTAATTTTCCAAGTAAGTAAAGTTTTTGTCATTATAGCTACGAATTTTTTTAACTTGCCTATTAAACTGTGTTTGAGTCATAACATAAAATTTCTTAAAAAAATTTCCCAACTTCAACCTTATCAGCCATTAAATAAATCCAAACACCACAAGAACATTCATCAATAATAATCAAAAAATAGAAAGCACCACAAGACGAAGAAACACTATAAGGGCCCCAAATTTCGATATGAACCGGTTCAAATAATTTAGAAGCATTACTAGACCTAATAGGAAAAGTCTCACGAGTCTATTTAGCCTTAAAACAAACATCACAAGGTTCATATTTATTTTTCCTACCATCAATACTACTAACTCCAGGAAGTAAAGAAACTAGATGATGAGATGGATGTCCAAGTTGACTGTACAACATGTAGTAGGAGTTGGTAGTAGTAACGCAACATCATCCCACCACAAGTGCAACAGAACTAGTAGACCTCATTCCTCTCTTTACCCACTGTAATCAATATTATCGAAGTGTGGTCCTGTATCACCCAAATTTTTTCAGTTAATATGACTATGCAATTAATTCCTTAATTAACATAGCAAAAGAATTTAAATTGCAATTTAACCAGGGAATAAATAAAACACGATGAATTTTCATATTATCCCCAGAAACAATGATTCCTTCCTAGACAACATTAGTATGTGTTCTATCAAGTAGGATAATGGGTGATAAAGAAATATCACAAATATCGATGAGCAAATTCTTATCCCTAGTCATGTGATAAGAAGCCTCAATATTAAAAATCCAACGAATATAAGATTTACTCGAAAGTTTCTCGATGGAAGTAGACTTGGTATTTAAAGACTTAAATAAATTAAGAACCATGGTCCATTGATCATCAGATAATGTTGAACCTAAAGCATTGTGAGCCTGCATAGTAAGATTAATGCTATGCAAGCTAGAGGATGTCGCAGCTCCTTGTGCAGCGTTGGCGAGGGTGGTATTGCATCGACCATAGCCACTACCAGATGATACACCACTGTCGTGACCTTTGTCGCGACCACCGAAAGGATGTAAATAATAGGGTAAAGTAACATCAAGAGCCATGGGTTTCTTCCCTCTATCGCTGCCTTCACTTTTGAACATGGTAGACAGCTTTGCACTGGTGGAGTTCAAGGACATGCATCTTTTTAAGAGAAAAGAAAATCTAGGTTTTGTTGTTTTCCCAATTTGATACCATAAAGAATTATGATGAAAGAATATTTGTGTATCTTCTCATTAACAAGAATTGACATTATATATAAATTACATGACTAGCAACTTGCCCGAATTGTAGGAGATAAATAAGTACAAAAAATTATCTCTAGAAAATTACACAATTTCGTACACCAAATATCGTACAATATCCTAATAAAATATAACATAATACTTTATGCACTAATTAAAGATGATAATGGGTAAGATTATTCTTGGCCTAAGACTTTAGGCCTAATGTTAAGTTTGAGCCTGAGTTTGAATTCAAGTCTTAACCCTAATTAAATATAACTAAATTTTTATTTTTAAAATTAAAAATAATGTCATTTATGTAAGAATATCGAACTTCAAGTTTCAAGCCTAACAAAATGGCCCAAATTTAAACCCAATTCAAAGTTTGGAGTTTTTTAAAACCCAATCCTATCTCAAAACTTGATTAGTTCGATTTGGGCTTGTTAATTTCGAGAGGGAGCAAACCATAATCAATCATTACTAACGTTAACATGCATTGTGCAAAATCCATAATGAAAACATTTGGTGGCCCATAATGTTTTTATGTTTAGCATACCTGCAAATTTTTCCAATGATCATAGTAAAATTTTGTAAGATTAAGTTTAAATAATCCGAGTAAATACAAACTCAAATGAAATTTTATTATAAAATTCTTTGGTAATTAGAAGACTAACTCACTAGACTTATATGCAAGCTCAAGATCATATATTATTTCCATGTTAACAGACTCTTATTTATATTCTAACACATTGACAATTGCCTCTAATTCCAATATTATATGTGACATTAAAATAAATTTAACGGTATGAGGTTTAACTCTGCGATGACTGTTTCTCCATCAGCATCCCCTTTCAACTCTGCTTATTTTGCTCCCAAGAAGAATCCTCTCTTCATGTGGTTCGGGATTGTCCTCTGGCGCAGCGAGTATGGGCCTCCTTCCTGCCGGACATCGTCACCTTGCCTTCATTTGCTCTTCCATCCAAGGAATGATCAGACACCAACCTCCTTCAAAGATCGCCGAGTGTGGTCGGGACTAGCGCCTTTTTGGTTAACTCTTGGTTCCTCTGAACATGGCGGAACAAGACTATTTTTGTTTATGATTTTGTCAGACCTCCCTCACCATCTTTGTTTATCTTGTCTTTTGCAGATCAGGTTCAGCAGGACTTAGGGATACGGAGTCGGGGCATCACCGGCATCCGCTCTCGCCAGGAGCACTGGATCGGTTGGCGTAGGCCCCAGGACAGTTGGGTCAAGCTCAACACAGATGGGGCTAGCAATAGAGCTCAATTCACGGCTTCAGCTGGAGGACTACTTCGAGACAGTGTCGGTATTTGGCTTGGTGGCTTCTCTCAGTTCATAAGATGGTGCTCCCCACAGTCAACGGAGCTCTGGGCTGTTTACACAGGCCTCACCATGACTTGGCGTTTAGGCTTTCGTCGTCTCGAGCTAGAAGTGGACTCGATGGTCGTGCATCAACTCCTTTCCTCTGTGACATCCCGCTCTCAGTCTGACAACCCTCTTGTCATGGGTATCCTCGAGCTTCTCATCAGAAGTTGGGCTGTTGTTCATCGACATGTGCACCAAGAGAGCAACAGATGCGCGGATTGGCTTACTACCCAGGCCTGTCCTAGCGACGTTGGGATCACCTATTTTGATGTTCCGCCTTTAGGGTGCCAACATTTTCTTTTAGAAAATCAATCGGGACGTAGTTTCCCCGCCTAATTAGTATATGATGTACTCTTTCTATTTTCATTAAAAAAAAAGATGACTATGGCACGAAATGCAGGGTCGGAGACGGGTTACATAAAAAAATGAGAACGACGGAAATAAACTTACTTAAACCCAAATAAAAAATTAATAACTAGAAAATAAAACTTTCTCTATTCAATTGAAATAAAAGAAAAATAATAACAAAAAATAAAAAAAATCAATAAATGTATAAACATTTAAAATATGAAATTTCAGATAAATTCTTAGAAAATTAAAATAAATAATTTATAGAAGTTATGGTTTTTTTCGAATCAAATAATGGACAATTCAAATAAATTAGCAATTGTAAGAAATATAACTAATAAATATAATTTTATAAAATCAAAGTTAATTTCATTTTTTATTATTTTTAATACTCTTCCCTTAATTCAAAGAATAACATAACAGGTTAGAATTTGGACATCAGAGAGCTTCTCCTTCTCCCGATCTATTACATTGTTTTTTGGCAGCTCAAAGTGATTAAACCCTTCTCCTTCAACCTCATTTCAGATACATACTACTGCTCTATCCACAGCTTCTTCATCGACATATCATAGAACTCTAGCTGCTTGGCATTCAACTTGCCAACTTTCCTATTGCCTTCACTGCTTACAGATATACAAGGAAAAAAACCCAACCCAAGTCCGGCTTGAATCCGAATTTCAGTTCAAAGATCGATTAGATTCGGAATTATATATAGCATCAACCTGAAACTCAATCTGAACCGCACCCATTTCTCCTACCTGCTGTCTACCTTGCTTAGCTTTTTTTTCGCAAGGGGTTGATGTGTTACAAGCGCATAATATCCGCTGGAGCCTATAAAAAACAAGAGGTTCGATCAAGCTCGATCCATTGCCAACTCTAGTCTTTAAGCAGCACAAGAAGCTTGTTACAAACATCACTTGATAGTTTTCATCAGGAGTTATTCTCAGTCATGACCTACCCTCTTCCTGCTTAGGGTTCTGTTCACTTATCACTGCATCATCAACGTCCATTGTTGGGGTTTTACGTTATTTGATGATAAAACTCCTCTTCAAACAGCTTTTGCAACGTTAGCACTCGCACTCCATTCACTAGTGAGCCGACGAAGTTGAGGCTAAATCAATGTCCAGTCCACTGGAATGAGTCCTCCTGAAATAGTAACAGCAAACATGGAATCATGTGTGTATCTTTTCTCATTCTATGGAGAGATTATAGTGTACCATTGACAGGAAGTTTCACCCTTCCAAGTGCTATTGGTGTGTGTCTGCAGTGCTATACCTTTGAATCTACAAAAGGAATCATTCCTGCCATAGCTTTGGTACCTGTGAGAAGTGAAAGCCATAATTACTTGAACCGGAAACTTTTTCAATTACAGATCTTTAGGCCATATACACCACATAACAAGTTTTCAAGAACAAGGGACCTTGCAGTAACTGATTTTACAGGAAACATCACCTCGGAAACAAACACCACGCTTTTCTCAGATTTCCAAAAAGGTAGAGTAATAAGCCAAACTACATTTTGATAGTTTCCAATTAACATTTTCGACAAGCATAAAAAGTTCATTGCTTTACTAAGAACATTCAGAACATTCCGCAGAAAAAAAAATACGAATTGCAATGACAGTGTTTATAGTTCTTTCAGAGAATCTACAAACTTAAATTATTATTCAACACATGAGTTCTTCAGTGCTTGTAATCAACAGTTCAAAAAGCTTCAATCTGATTGACAGTATTAATACGACAGTACCACAACCCAGATCTTATCCATGTAACTACACGTTAAACTAATGTAACAGTAGCTTAAAATGTTTCCATTTCTATTACATCAATCATAGGCTAGCTCCGGGAAACAAGGAACTTCGAGGATAAGTGTCAATATTAAAAAGATTGTAATATCTTTTTTTTTTTTAATGTCTCTACTATCACTGCACATTGAAACAGAAAACCAGTCAGCCGTGTTAAGCATTCATGCATAAACTAGACTATTATTCCTGTAGGATATACGAAATTAGAAGCAAGCAAGATGAAAAGCTTCCAAACATGCGTACGAAACTTAAGAGAAGACTTGTCATTTACCGAGAAAACCACTACGAACCTATAAGAGGAAAAGCTTAGCCTCTCTTCTTTTTTTCTTGTTGTATCTGCCCATAAACAAACCATTAAACAAGTGGAAGCACAAGCTGTGGAAAAATCAACAGAAAACCATTAAGAAAGAGTGCAGAAAATTAGAAGAAAGCACGAAGCAAAAGGTAAAAAGGAAACATAGTCATGAATATTACAAATTATAATTACCAGAACTATCACTATTGTATACATGGGTCTCAGAGGAAGACAAAATATTTCTAAAAGAGGGAAAAAAAAAATCAGTAAAATCAACCGTCACAAAGGTTTAAGAACAAAATCAGAAACTTCCACTTTGAAAATTTTTACTTCCTTCGAAAAAATTTCTTTTTTGTTCACGAACTTTTCTAACCCTTACATAATAATGGATTTTCTTACCACAACAGGCAAAGTCGAAACCTTATCCTACCTGAAACCATTAGCACCGATTCTGAGCTTCTGACACCTTTCTGATTCAGCCAACACCCTCCATGTTACTAAAGTATCCAAGTCGGGAAAAAAAGTTGCATTCTTTTCCAGTATAGTCAACTGAAAAAATCTAATAAGCAAACATGAAATTCATAAAACGGAGTGATTATATGAGAACCCAATTGGGGTTAGAGGTCAGAGAGACGAAAAGGACAAAATTCAGGTGGATTTAGCAAGAGAAAGCGGTAAAGATGCAACCTTTAGGGATTTGCATCGTAGTCACTGAACACACGAAGAAGAAGAAACAGTGAAGATTGATTTAGCAAAAAGAAAAGACAAAGATGAGGATTTGGACCAGAAGAAGAAGCCGTTAAGATAACCTTTAATCAGAGATGGATAGATTCCGAAATACGGTTTTCCGTTAAACTTGAACAGTGGGAAGGCGTACCTTGAAAGAACCCACGGCGTCCTCTCCTCTTCCATAGGACCATGAAAAGCCACGCTTTGGTTCAACATCACAAGATTTTTAAGTATAAAATAATGATACGTTTTGCATTAAAACTGTCGGAAAAAAGGAGCCAAAGCACATCCATATTCAATAACACTGTGTCTGTTAAACTTAAAACATCTCATCAACTACCAAATTAATGATCAGTACTAGTCAAAACGAGTTCAGATCCTCTGTCGCAAATAACTCTGTCTTACTCTGTCTTCTTACAAAACGCCAGCGTATTATTTAAAAAATCGCGTGAGTCGAAGAAGCCGTGGAAGTTATGATCCCCACCCTCAACCGCCGCCGTTTTACTAGCCGATTGATTATTAACGACCTTAGCGTTTTGCACACGTTTCTAATTAATATACTTCCACTTATAGAAAACGCTTATCATTATTTTATCCTTTATTAATATATCCTTTATTTATATTTATATTCTTTAATAATTAACAATCGGCTTAAATAATAATATCATATTATTATTATTATTATTATATATATAAGTACTCGATTTGTAAATTAAATAATATTCAAATGATTTGTAAATTAATTGAATATATTAATTTCTATTAATATAATCATCTTTTTATTATAATTATGACTTGTTTTATTGGTGTTTTATTGTTATTATTATTATTAATATTCTTAATATATGATTATTGTTATTATTATTATTAATAGTACTATTATGTTTTTATAATAATAATAAATTTTAATTGTTATTGTGAAAACAATTTATTATAATTATAATTACAATTATGTTGTTATTATTATGATTACAATTATTATTATAATGATTATTATAATTGTTATAATAATCATTATTAAATTCAAATTATTTCTATATGAATTCATTATATTAATTTCCATTATTTTCAAATCTTATGATAATAATGGAAATTATTATAAAGTGTATTATTATTATTATTATTATTATTATTATTATTATTATTATTATTATTATTATTATTATTATTATTATTATTATTATTATTATTATTATTATTATTATTATTATTATTATTATTATATATGTATTTATGAAGTTTTATTATTACAATTATTATTATTAGTATTAGCATTAAATTATTATTGTTAGTATTAAATTTTTAATCATATTAATTTCGACTATTATTATTATTATGAGATTTGTTATAATTACTAACTTATTCTTATAAATGTTATATATACCTTAATTGTCAAATTTGTTAATTAGATATTTTATTATTATTGAATATTGATGAGGCGTCCAAATTTTCTTAAGACTTCGAGGCGAGGCACTACTCGACCCAATGAGCCAAGATGTTGTCGGCTCATGAGGCGAGGAACTGCCTCGCCTCTAGCGAGCCACCATGTTGTCGGGCTCATGAGGCGAGGAACCACCTCGACCTAGTGAGCCACCATGTTGTCTTTGGCTCATGAGGGAGGCACTACCTCGACCTAGCGAGCCAAGATGTGCCTCGCCCTCATGAGCCAAAGAACATTATAATACACTTCCAATCGTCGTGTATTATAAGTATATATATTATAAGTACATAATTCTTAATATTATTTATTATTATTATTATTATTATTATTATTATTATTATTATTATTATTATCATTATTATTATTATTATCTAAATCTTGTTATTATTATGTCATCGATTATTATTATTATTATCCAAATGTTATTATTATTATGTCATTGATTATTATTATTATTATTATTATTATTATTATTATTATTATTATTATTATTATCTTATTATTATTATTATGTTTGTTATTATTATTATTATTATTATTATTATTACTAATATTATAATTATTATTAGTATTATTTTGTAAATCTTATTCTTCTTCTTATTATGGACATTATTAGTGGGTTATAATAATAATAATAATAATAATAATGAATTGTTATTATTATTATTATTATTATTATTATATAAATAACTATCATCATCATCATTATTATAATTATTATTACTATTATTATATAACTATTGCAATGATTATATTATTATTATTATTATTACTATTATTATGTAATTATTAGGAAAATTTTTAATTATTCTTATTACTATTACTATTATCATTATTATTATTATTATGTTATTAATAATGTAAATTTGCTTGTTATAATAATCATATAATGTATAAATAGTAATTATTGTATTTAAGTGATGTTTATGATTAGGTCTGTAATTTAGTATATTACTTATTATTGTTCAAATAAACTAAATGTGTTATTAATTTATATAAGTTATCATTATTAGAAATAGCTAATATTAAATAATGTAATGCTAACGTATTTAATAATACATGAGATTAGACAAAATAAAACTTCAAATAAAAAATAAATTTTGAATTATGAATTTTATTGTAAACATTATGAATATTAGTATTATCCTAATAACAATTATGTTGTTATTATTATGATTAGAATTATTATTATAATGATTATTATAATTGTTATAATAATCATTATTAAATTCAAATTATTTCTATATGAATTCATTATATTAATTTCCAATATTTTCGAAATCTTATGATAATAATGGAAATTATTATAAAGTGTATTATTATTATTATTATTATTATTATTATTATTATTATTATTATTATTATTATTATTATTATTATTATTATTATTATTATTATTATTATTATTATTATTATTATTATTATTATTATTATTATTATATATGTATTTATGAAGTTTTATTATTAAAATTATTATTATTAGTATTAGCATTAAATTATTATTGTTAGTATTAAATTGGGGCTTATCTTTTACAATTATTTGGTCATTTGTCTCTTGAATTTTTTTGTATTTGTTGTATTAATGATACTATTTCTATTTGGGTTTGTATAATAGCTTCAATTTTCTGTTCTATTATTTCTTGTGTTTGTACTATTGATTCTAGATGTTGCGTAAGGTTTGTTAATGTTGTCATAATTTCGCACTAAATAAGTTGATAGTGTAGATAATTGTCGTTGAATTTCATCTAACTGCCTTGTTTGATTATTAGGTTCGTTATTCTTAATGGTCGATTCTATATAAAGAGGTCTATGATGTCTTAATGACGGAGATCTTAACAAAGGAGTATTATTTGATGATGATTCAAAAAGAATGTCTTCTTTCAATTAATGGAATTTGGTTCAAAGGGTTGTTGTATTCTTTGGAAGTGGTTGTACTTTTGGTTGAATTTTAATACCTACTTTAGCAACTTCTTGGAACAATTGATCTAAATAGATTTGTTTGGTATGTTTGAAATCAATACTATGATGTGAATTAGTTAATGCATAACTAATTTGATAAGTTAATGAAAAGGGATATTGTCCCGAGTCATTAAATTAGTTCTATAGAATTTATATGCAATTGTAATAGCTTTATCCAATTCGAGAAGAAATTAAGGGAATTCCTAATTTTAAACGAGTGTTAAATTTGATTTTTCCATATTGTAAATTTCCATTCATCATTCCTAAAATTTGATCATTTAGATTGTTCATTCTTTCATCTAAAATTGCCATTCTAATAGGAGTATCAATTCCTTGTTGAAAAGTGGATTTTAATAATATTTGGATGGTAGATAATTGAATATATCCAATTTTCTTTCGTTTTGATTCTGGTAATAATTGTAGTTGTCTATGAATTTGTTCGGGATTAATTAAACTAATTCTTAAATTTCCATGACATTGATCAATTCGAATAGGTTGTTCTTGAATAATTTTTCCATAATAAATAAGATTTTGTCTATTAAAGATTTGTTTTATTGTTGATTTGTGAATGTCTTGACCTTTCTTTAAATCTAATTGAGCTTTAGCAATTTGATTCTTTTTATCTTGAGTTATTAAGGTAGAAACTTGAAAAGTTCCTAAGGATTCAGTTAATTCTAAATTGTCTCACATCGAGGATGGTAGAAGTTTGAGAAGTCATAATGTATTGGGATGATATGGATGATAACAATGATGATCGGCTTCAATTTGTTCTAATTGTGTTAATTGTTCTATATATTGTTGATGTAATCTTTGTACTACGATAAATGTTCTTCGTAGGTCGCCTGCACGAGACGATTGATTCCTAGAAATATAAGACTATCAATACGATTTTCATTGTATTGTATATGATCTTTATAATGAATTATAGCTTGTTGTGTGTAATGAATTCTATCTTGTAAATCTAAACAGATGGGACAGTTCATTTAAAAATCTTCGGGGAAATTACTACAATCGACATTGTCTAGATCATAGTTTATATCTTCATCTATGTTGTCATAATCAGTACTGGTGATTTCTATATCTTCTATTTCTGTATCGGAAGGAAATAATTGTGATAATGATTCTGAACAGTATAATTGTTGTTGTAATTCAAGATTCAAATTCCTTGAAATTTGTTCTAAGAAAATATCTTGTTGTATTTGTGTTAATCTTTCTATTTCATTTTCATCTTCTAATAATTCAAAGGTTTCTGATTCTTCCTCAGATGGAGGTGAGAAATCAAAAATTATATCTCTATCATCGAGTCGTATGAGATAACCGACACGCAGTATTGAGACCTAATATAGTTCTATATAAATAATTAAGAGTAATATCTAGATGATGACAGCTAATTTCAAAATATTGACAAATTATTTCATGAGGAATAAATAATCGACTTGCAATTATAAAGAAAAGTAAAGGTTGTGCTTGAAATAAAGTAAAAGCATAAACATGTATTTGATTAATAATGACAGGTAAACAATAATTAATAAAATAAGATAATTGAAATGTCATGTTGATGGAATGCTTTAGTCAATAAGTAAATCCATTTCTTGTTCAAGTTCATATCTATCATTTTGAACTGAATTATAAATATATAATGTTTGATCTAATAAAACTCTTGCATTTATTAAAAGTTGAAAACATTGATTTTCTTTTGCCATTTTTATATGTTCATGATATAAGTCAATAAACTTTCTTTGTTCCATTTCGATTTCTTTATAAAACGAATTCTTTGTATAAGTGATCACGATGATCAAAATAATTCATTTTATTTAAATGATAAGAAGAGATAATTTGGATACATAATATTTATGCTCGCAATACAATCTAAAATACAATAATCTAAAAAGTAATTAAATCACTGATTCTTCAATCATTTGCTTGGCAGTAGAAAGAATTTCTTGTTCTTCATTATAAAGAGGGTGATCTGGAGAATTCTTAAAACGGGGATCAGTGTAAATATCATTTGCTTTCTTGTTTCTTGCAATTGTTTTAATCTTAAGTTCTTCGATTCCTTCATTGATTATCTAGTGCTTTGATTCGTAGCTTCAACATACGTTTGATGTGAAAATAAGCCATTCTGAAAATCAAAATCTTGTAAGTCGTGAAAAGATTTTAAAAAGAATGATACGCCCCCGAAAGTGGTATCAGAGACAGTAATTACAAAAATACCCCGAGAACGAAGTTAAATGCAAGACGAATCAATCGAACAAGTTGAAAAGAATATTCAAGTACAATTACATGAAGTAACTGATCTCATACAGAAATTACATCTTACCCCTCTCGAAAAAGAAGAATATATTGGTCCCGTATTTTCAAATGAACATAAGGATGAAATAATTTTAGGTTATGAATCTGAACAAGATCAAGAACTTTTTATGGATAATGACGAAAAACCCGAAAGTAGTACTACTCAAGAATTAAAATTAAAAGAAAAATTAGGAGATAAAAGAAAAACAACATTTCAACCATCAAGTTATACTTGGAAAAATGACAAAGATGATTTTTTACATCAACAAGGATATTATTATAAAGGTACAAAAATACGAAAATATCCAGATGAATATAAACCAAAAATTTCAAAATTAACAATTGACAATATCTTAAATTTAGATTGTACAACAAATGCTGAAGAAATCTTTCAAGAATGGTTTTCCAAAATATTATTATTATTACAAGTAGAAAACCTTTTGGCAATCAATCTGCAACAAAAGATTCTCTCTATTATTTTGTTATATATAAAACTTCGTGAATAGTACAAGAATTTTTAAGAGATAATGCACAAGCTTTACAAAATACACCTCATTATCTTAGTCAAACGATGATGAAGATAAATTTGAAATTATTGGCGAAGAAATCTATAAAGAATTTTTGGCAAAGATATTATATTTCATCAAGCAGATATATTAAAAAAGAAAACGATTAAAAGCATTAAGACATTTAAACAATTTAATGATATGTGATATAAATTACTTAGAAGCTTTTATTTGTGAATTTAAAAACATTACTATAAATTACCTAGTATTGAACAAGAAATGTATATTAACATTTTATACAAAATTACCATATCCTTTTAATCTAAAAGTTCAACAACAATTCTATGAACTAATAGAAAATCATACAATAGCTCATAATTTAGGTGGAGCAATATTAGTAGCAAGAGACTTATTAGTTGATTATTGTATAGAAGCTCGGTTAAAACGAACATTAAAACATAAGAATTTAAAACTATGTTGTAATCAAAATGTCGACGTCCCTCAAAGAATATGGATGTAATAAAACTTATTCAAATTATAAAAAGAAAACGAAAATATTTAATCCAAAATATAAGAAACATTATTCACGAAAGTTTCGATGGAAAAATACAAACCACAACGTTATCAACCAAAACTTATCCCAAATATTTTCAGAGATATAAATTTAATCCCAAATCTAAAAGCAGAAAACAATTTTGCCCTAAAAGAAAAAAGATTGTAAATGTTGGATCTCAGAAGAAGAAGGTCATTATGCAAATGAATGTCCTAAAAGAAAGAAAAATCATATAATAATAAAATACAAATTTTACATTCACTTTAGAACATCAATTAGAACCAATTGAATCAGATTATAATACGAGACACATCTCTCTACATTTATGAATCTTTATCCAATGAATCGATAACCAAAACTCAATCAAACTCCAATTCCAATTCAACATTTATTCAAGTACTAGTTCGAAAACGAATACTAAAGTACATGCATATATAGATACAGAGCAACTATCTCAGATATAGATCAAAACAATTAGATTTAAAATGGAAGAAATTACATAAACCATTACAAGTAAAAATAGCCGATGGAAGTTTTAATTCCATATGGTATGTAAGTTATTATAACACTATTATTATTGAAAACTACACTTTTATAATCCCATCAATCTATCAAAAGAATCAGATTACCGTTAATACTTGAAATAATTTTCTCAAATTATATAACCCTTTTGTCAATATTTACATTATATAACTTTGCATAACCCTTATATTAAGAATCACCGTAAACTGTTATTTTACTTAATCCCTATTTATCATACATCTTATTATCAACAATTAAAATAGTCAATGAGAAACTTCATAAGTTACAGTTTTATCTCTTGAATAATACAACCATACAAACTGAAGTCGATAAACTATTAGATCAAGTATGTAGTGAAAATCCATTAGATCCTACCAAAAATCATAATACAGAAATTATTGAAATTAAACTAAAGGATCCTCTTCAGGAAGTCAATATCAAGAATAATATACCATATACTCCCTTAGATGTAAAAGAATTTACACAAGAATGTAAAGAATTACTTGAAAAGGATTAATTACACCAAGATTAGTAAACATTCTCGCTTTTGACTTTTTACGTCAATAATTCAGCCGAAAAGAAACGAGGAAAACGAAGAATGGTTATAAATTACAGAAGACTTAATGAAGCAACTATTGGAGATGCTTATAAATTACCCCGGAAAGATTATATTATTAATAAACTAAAAGGTCGATTTGGTTCACCACATTAGATGCAAAATCAGGATATTGGCAATTACGATTACATGATAATACAAAAGCATTAACAGCATTCACTTGTCCACCCCAAAAACATTATCAATGGAATGTACTACCCTTTGGATTAAAACAAGCACCAAGTATTTATCAACGATTTATGGATAATAATCTTATAGGATTAGAAGAATATACTTTTGTGTATATAGATGATATTATTGTTTATTCAAATCAGATAAATTAGATCATTTGAAGAAAGTTAAAATTGTCTTACAAAGATGTAAAGACAAAGGATTAATATTAAGCAAACGAAAAGCAAAAATAGCACAACAAACAATTGAATATTTAGGTATTCAATTTAATCATCATGGTTATTTACAATTACAACCAAATATTTTACAGAAATTACAAGAATTTCCGGATCAACTCACAAATCGAAAACATGTTCAACAATTTTTAGGTTTATTAAACTATATTTCAGATCAAGGATTTCTAAAAGAATTAGCTAAAGAAAGAACACTTTTACGTAAAAAATGTAAAACAATCTACAATGGCATCGACTACTTCAGATACTACAAATTGTACAAAGATTAAAACTTCTTTGTAAAAATCTTCCAAAACTATATAATTATCAACAAAATGATGAGTTATTAGTTCAATTAGATGCAACAATGATGTATGGCAAGGTGTCTTTTAGCCAAACCCCTACTCGTAAGAAATACCAACTTTGCAAATATATAAATGGAACATTTAATTTCGCGAATTAAATTATCCTATTCATGAAAAAGAGGCATTAGCCTTGTCTCAAAACTTTGAGAAAATGGCTAATAGATCTACTCCCAATAAAATTTACAATTCATACTGATTCTCAATACTTATGTGGATTTACAAGATATCAACTTTCATCAAGTACCAATTATAATCAAGACTAATCGATCGATGGCAATTAGAGCTAGGTCAAGATCAATTTAATATTCATTATATTAAATCGCTAACAATTTTCTTGCAGATATATTAACAAGAGAATGGAAGCATTAATCGTTCAGTTCGAAAGTACAATTGAATTAAAGGAAGCAGAACTCACCGAATTACAACTTCAAAGTATGAATATTCAGGTAAAACAAGAACAAATTACTAGTGAACTTGAACAGCTAAAGCAGACACTCCTGGTTTTAAAACCAAAGGAGCAAAGTTCTAAAGCATCAACATCGCGAGGATGTGATCAATCCTGCTACTATAACTACTCAAATTCCAAAAGCATCTGTTCAGGTAATACAAGAAGCTATTCAGGTTGCACCCTCCAAGGTCCCTGAAATAATACAAGTATCAAAAGCACCAGTTTCACTTCCTGTGAAACCATATATAAGTACTTCATCATCAATAACTTCCTCATCAGTACCTCAAAAGGTGGCTGATAATCAAGAATCCAAGCACTATGTGATATATAATGGTCCTTTTGCTGGTCTTTATGATCAGTGGCATAAGGCAGCAATTCATATTACAGGCAAAAGCAGTGTCATCCATAAGAGTTTTTCTACTAAAGCAGAAGCTGAAAAATCTTTCCAAGAATTTCAGCATCCATCACTTCGACCACAATACAAGACAGTACTACAAACTCCAGTACCACCAATGTCCAAGTTAACTACATTGGGCAAAGCAATTGACATGGAACGAATTCATGCAGTTCCTGCGAAAGCACTTCACGAAGAATCAAAGGTCCTCACTTCTGACATGTTTATGGATTGTTTCCAAGCACTCAATCATTGGACTGAAGAAATGAAACAATTTCAATACTACCCACAAAATCGTGGCAAGTATGGTCCCAAAGCGTCATCTTCCCCTGAGCGTAACCATTAACAACTTATTTATTATTTCAGAGTGGATTAGCTGACACCATTTATCTACAAGATATGAAGTTATTAGCGGACTTCCCATCCGGTTTAGTCCATGCTATCAAGCAATTCAAGGATCGTTTTGCACGTGAAAGAGAAATATATATTAAAGTCTACAGCAGCTATCCAATTTTTGAAGCATCCGATGAAGAAAGCGACCAAGAAAGCAAAGAATCATTACTTCAAGAATTGCCTTTCTTGATTGGTATAAGCAATATGCGATCCTCCCATAGATGAAGCACCTCATTACGAATTCAATTGGGATTTGGTAAACAAATTCAATTTGAATTGTTTTGAAGGAATTTATACTCAATGTCTCAAGATTCAAGCAGACTCAACAATCAAGATCAACTATCGTGGCCATAATGTCTTATTAACGTCAATATGGAAGCATCCCATCCTAGCACATGAATTACCAGTCTTACAACGTTTTCAAGCACCGTTCAATGACTTATCGAATGTTTTCACACTCTAAGCTTTGCTTGGCGTGAAGCACTTTGCAAGCGATTACAAGAATATCCCACTCACGAGATGTAAACACCGCCCATCCTCTCAAGCACAAGGAGAAAGTACAAGCAACCCGGACGATTTAACTTATTATCATTGAAGAATAAAACATCGATCAAGTACGAAGCACTACTATCGCAATAATGTAGTCTTTTACTTTCGGCAATCCTTTGACCACCAATTGCACATCTTTTTCTTTACTTTTTTCTTTACTTTTCTTTATGTCATGTAAGATGCCCTTTAGCATCTTGCTTTTTCTTTAAGTCTTTTCTTCTTTTAGGCTTTTCTTTATGTTAAAATGTCTGCGTACTATGTTATTCCTTTTGCGATTATAAATAGGCGCTTGGGTATCCTTAATGGGTACAACAAGCTTTCCATACATTACTCTCTATCTTCTCTCTTCGCACTTAAGTCCGATGCAGACGTTCAAGCGAGCCGGAAGAACAAAGTTAGAGTGATTATGGTTAACTTCTTGTCACCCTTCGATTAATTCAAGCATACAAATCATGCATATATTTTATCAAATCATACTTCTTATTATTTTATTTATTATAGCTATCATTCATGCAATCTTCTGTTATACAATCAGTATCATTTTAAAAATTATTAAATTTATTATCATTCTTTTTAAAATCTTTTCACGACTTACAAGATTTTGATTTTCAGAATGGCTTATTTTCACATCAAACGTATGTTGAAGCTACGAATCAAAGCACTAGATAATCAGCAAGCAGAATACGAAGAACTTAAGATTAAAACAATTGCAAGAAACAAGAAAGCAAATGATATTTACACTGATCCCCGTTTTAAGAATTCTCCAGATCACCCTCTTTATAATGAAGAACAAGAAATTCTTTCTACTGCCAAGCAAATGATTGAAGAATCAGCAGATTTAATTAAGCTTTTAGATTATTGTATTTTAGATTGTATTGCGAGCATAAATATTATGTATCCAAATTATCTCTTCTTATCATTTAAATAAAATGAATTATTTTGATCATCGCCGATCACTTATACAAAGAATTCGTTTTTATAAAGAAATCGAAATGGAACAAAGAAAGTTTATTGACTTATATCATGAACATATAAAAATGGCAAAAGAAAATCAATGTTTTCAACTTTTAATAAATGCAAGAGTTTTATTAGATCAAACATTATATATTTATAATTCAGTTCAAAATGATAGATATGAACTTGAACAAGAAATGGATTTACTTATTGACTAAAGCATTCCATCAACATGACATTTCAATTATCTTATTTTATTAATTATTGTTTACCTGTCATTATTAATCAAATACATGTTTATGCTTTTACTTTATTTCAAGCACAACCTTTACTTTTCTTTATAATTGCAAGTCGATTATTTATTCCTCATGAAATAATTTGTCAATATTTTGAAATTATGTCATCATCTAGATATTACTCTTAATTATTTATATAGAACTATATTAGGTCTCAATACTGTGTCGGTTATCTCATACGACTCGATGATAGAGATATAATTTTGATTTCTCACCTCCATCGAGGAAGAATCGAAACCTTTGAATTATTAGAAGATGAAAATGAAATAGAAAGATTAACACAAATACAACAAGATATTTTCTTAGAACAAATTTCAAGGAATTTAGATCTTTGAATTACAACAACAATTATCTTCGTTAGAATCATTATCACAATTATTTCCTTCCGATACTGAAATAGAAGATATAGAAATCACCGATCTTGATTATGACAACATAGATGAAGATATAAACTATGATCTAGACAATATCGATTGTAGTAATTTTCAAGATTTTAAATGAGCTGTCCCATCATTTAGATTTACAAGATAGAATTCATTACACACAACAAGCTATAATTCATTATAAAGATCATATACAATACAATGAAAATCGTATTGATAGTCTTATATTTCTAGAATCAATCGTCTCGTGAGGCGACCTACGAAGAACATTTATCTCGTAGTACAAAGATTACATCAACAATATATAGAACAATTAACACAATTAGAACAAATTGAAGCCGATCATCATTGTTATCATCCATATCATCCCAATACATTATGACTTCTCAAACTTCTACCATCCTCGATGTAGACAATTTAGAATTAACTGAATCTTAGGAACTTTTCAAGTTTCTACCTTAATAACTCAAGATAAAAGAATCAAATTGCTAAAGCTCAATTAGATTTAAAGAAAGGTCAAGACATTCACAAATCAACAATAAAACAAATCTTTAATAGACAAAATCTTATTTATTATGGAAAATTATTCAAGAACAACCTATTCGAATTGATCAATGTCATGGAAATTTAAGAATTAGTTTAATTAATCCGAACAAATTCATAGACAACTACAATTATTACGAATCAAAGCGAAAGAAAATTGGATATATTCAATTATCTACCATCCAAATATTATTAAAATCCACTTTTCAACAAGGAATTGATACTCCTATTAGAATGGCAATTTTAGATGAAAGAATGAACAATCTAAATGATCAAATTTTAGGAATGATGAATGGAAATTTACAATATGGAAAATCAAATTTAACACTCGTTTAAAATTAGGAATTCCTTAATTTCTTCTGAATTGGATAAAGCTATTACAATTGCATATAAATTTATAGAACTAATTTAATGACTCAGGACAATATCCCTTTTCATTAACTTATCAAATTAGTTATGCATTAACTAATTCACATCATAGTATTGATTTCAAACATACCGAACAAATCTATTTAGATCAATTGTTCCAAGAAGTTGCTAAAGTAGGTATTAAAATTCAACCAAAAGTACAACCACTTCCAGCAATACAACAACCCTTTGAACCAGCAATTCCATTAATTGAAAGAAGACATTCTTTTTCAGAATCATCATCAAATAATACTCCTTTGTTTAGATCTACGTCATTAAGACATCATAGACCTCTTTATATAGAAGCGACCATTAAGAATAACAGAACCTAATAATCAAACAAGACAGTTAGATGAAATTCAACAGCAATTATCTACACTATCAACTTATTTAGTGCAGAAATTATGACAACATTAACAAACCTTACGCAACATCTAGAATCAATAGTACAAACACAAGAAATAATAGAACAGAAAATTGAAGCTATTATACAAACCCAAATAGAAATAGTATCATTAATACAACAAATACAGCAAAAAATTCAAGAGACAAATGACCAAATAATTGTAAAAGATACGCCCCCGAAAGTGGTACTTTCTATTATTTCTTGTGTTTGTACTATTGATTCTAGATGTTGCGTAAGGTTTGTTAATGTTGTCATAATTCTCGCACTAAATAAGTTGATAGTGTAGATAATTGTCGTTGAATTTCATCTAACTGCCTTGTTTGATTATTAGGTTCGTTATTCTTAATGGTCGCTCTATATAAAGAGGTCTATGATGTCTTAATGATGTAGATCTTAACAAAGGAGTATTATTTGATGATGATTCAAAAGAATGTCTTCTTTCAATTAATGGAATTCTTTGGTTCAAAGGGTTGTTGTATTGCCGAAGTGGTTGTACTTTTGGTTGAATTTTAATACCTACTTTAGCAACTTCGAACAATTGATCTAAATAGATTTGTTCAGATGTTTGAAATCAATATTATGATGTGAATTAGTTAATGCATAACTAATTTGATAAGTTAATGAAAAGGATATTGTCCTGAGTCATTAAATTAGTTCTATAGAATTTATATGCAATTGTAATAGCTTTATCCAATTCAGAAGAAATTAAGGAATTCCTAATTTTAAACGAGTGTTAAATTTGATTTTTCCATATTGTAAATTTCATTCATCATTCCTAAAATTTGATCATTTAGATTGTTCATTCTTTCATCTAAAATTGCCATTCTAATAGAGTATCAATTCCTTGTTGAAAAGTGGATTTTAATAATATTTGGATGGTAGATAATTGAATATATCCAATTTTCTTTCGCTTTGATTCTCGTAATAATTGTAGTTGTCTATGAATTTGTTCGGGATTAATTAAACTAATTTTAAATTTCCATGACATTGATCAATTCAATAGGTTGTTCTTGAATAATTTTTCCATAATAAATAAGATTTTGTCTATTAAAGATTTGTTTTATTGTTGATTTGTGAATGTCTTGACCTTTCTTTAAATCTAATTGAGCTTTAGCAATTTGATTCTTTTTATCTTGAGTTATTAAGGTAGAAACTTGAAAAGTTCCTAAGGATTCAGTTAATTCTAAATTGTCTACATCGAGGATGGTAGAAGTTTGAGAAGTCATAATGTATTGGGATGATATGGATGATAACAATGATGATCAGTTTCAATTTGTTCTAATTGTGTTAATTGTTCTATATATTGTTGATGTAATCTTTGTACTACGATAAATGTTCTTCGTAGGTCGCCCACGAGACGATTGATTCCTAGAAATATAAGACTATCAATACGATTTTCATTGTATTGTATATGATCTTTATAATGAATTATAGCTTGTTGTGTGTAATGAATTCTATCTTGTAAATCTAAACAGATGGGACAGTTCATTTAAAAATCTTCGGGGAAATTACTACAATCGACATTGTTCAGATCATAGTTTATATCTTCATCTATGTTGTCATAATCAAGATCGGTGATTTCTATATCTTCTATTTCAGATCGGAAGGAAATAATTGTGATAATGATTCTAACAAGATAATTGTTGTTGTAATTCAAGATTCAAATTCCTTGAAATTTGTTCTAAGAAAATATCTTGTTGTATTTCAGGTTAATCTTTCTATTTCATTTTCATCTTCTAATAATTCAAAGGTTTCGATTCTTCCTCGATGGAGGTGAGAAATCAAAATTATATTCTATCATCGAGTCGTATGAGATAACCGACATTAGTATTGAGACCTAATATAGTTCTATATAAATAATTAAGAGTAATATCTAGATGATGACAGCTAATTTCAAAATATTGACAAATTATTTCATGAGGAATAAATAATCGACTTGCAATTATAAAGAAAAGTAAAGGTTCAGCTTGAAATAAAGTAAAAGCATAAACATGTATTTGATTAATAATGACAGTAAACAATAATTAATAAAATAAGATAATTGAAATGTCATGTTGATGGAATGCTTTAGTCAATAAGTAAATCCATTTCTTGTTCAAGTTCATATCTATCATTTTGAACTCAATTATAAATATATAATGTTTGATCTAATAAAACTCTTGCATTTATTAAAAGTTGAAAACATTGATTTTCTTTTGCCATTTTTATATGTTCATGATATAAGTCAATAAACTTTCTTTGTTCCATTTCGATTTCTTTATATAAAACGAATTTTTGTATAAGTGATCGGCGATGATCAAAATAATTCATTTTATTTAAATGATAAGAAGAGATAATTTGATACATAATATTTATGCTCGCAATACAATCTAAAATACAATAATCTAAAAGTTTAATTAAATCACGATTCTTCAATCATTTGTCAGCAAGAGAAAGAATTTCTTGTTCTTCATTATAAAGAGGGTGATCCGAGAATTCTTAAAACGGGATCAAAGTAAATATCATTTGCTTTCTTGTTTCTTGCAATTGTTTTAATCTTAAGTTCTTCAGATTCGCATTGATTATCTAGTGCTTTGATTCGTAGCTTCAACATACGCTTGATGTGAAAATAAGCCATTCGAAAATCAAAATCTTGTAAGTCGTGAAAAGATTTTAAAAAGAATGATAATAAATTTAATAATTTTTAAATGATACCGATTGTATAATGTAAGATTGTATGAATGATAGCTATAATAAATAAAATAATAAGAAGTATGATTTGATAAAATATATGCATGATTTGTATGCTTGAATTAATCGGAAGGGTGACAAGAAGTTAACCATAATCACTCTAACTCGTTCTTCCGGCTCGCTGAACGCCACATCGACTTAAGTGCTAAGAGAGAAGATAGAGAGAGTAATGTATGGAAAGCTTGTTGTACTCCATTAAGGATACCCAAGGCGCCTATTTATAATCGCAAAAGGAATAACATAGTATGCATGTATGATTTAACATAAAGAAAAGCCTAAAAGAAGAAAAGACTTAAAGAAAAAAGCAAGATGCTAAAGGGCATCTTACATGACATAAAGAAAAGTAAAGAAAAGTAAAGAAAAAGACAGATGTGGTCAACAAAGGATCCAAAGTAAAAGACTACATTATTAAGATAGTAGTGCTTCAATTTGATCTGACAGTTTTATCATTCATTTCAATAATTCATTCATTCACTGACTAATTGAATAATTCATCAAAGATACCTCCAAAGACTTTCAGCGATCTTTACAATTATTTGGTCATTTGTCTCTTGAATTTTTGTCTGTATTTGTTGTATTAATGATACTATTTCTATTTGGGTTTGTATAATAGCTTCAATTTTCTGCTCTATTATTTCTCGTGTTTGTACTATTGATTCTAGATGTTGCGAAGGTTTGTTAATGTTGTCATAATTTCTGCACTAAATAAGTTGATAGGTAGATAATTGTCGTTGAATTTCATCTAACTGCCTTGTTTGATTATTAGGTTCGTTATTCTTAATGGTCGCTCTATATAAAGAGGTCTATGATGTCTTAATGATGTAGATCTTAACAAAGGAGTATTATTTGATGATGATTCTAAAAAGAATGTCTTCTTTCAATTAATGGAATTGTCGGTTCAAAGGGTTGTTGTATTGTCGAAGTGGTTGTACTTTTGGTTGAATTTTAATACCTACTTTAGCAACTTCTTGGAACAATTGATCTAAATAGATTTGTTCTAGATGTTTGAAATCAATATTATGATGTG
Source organism: Erythroxylum novogranatense (assembly GCA_029891385.1). Taxonomy (NCBI): domain Eukaryota; kingdom Viridiplantae; phylum Streptophyta; class Magnoliopsida; order Malpighiales; family Erythroxylaceae; genus Erythroxylum; species Erythroxylum novogranatense. The sequence goes on from JAIWQS010000262.1 coordinate 93,485, forward strand.
AATTAGTTAATGCATAACTAATTTGATAAGTTAATGAAAAGTGATATTGTCCCGGAGTCATTAAATTAGTTCTATAGAATTTATATGCAATTGTAATAGCTTTATCCAATTCAAGAAATTAAGGGAATTCCTAATTTTAAACTAATGTTAAATTTGATTTTTCCATATTGTAAATTTCCATTCATCATTCCTAAAATTTGATCATTTAGATTGTTCATTCTTTCATCTAAAATTGCCATTCTAATAGAGTATCAATTCCTTGTTGAAAAGTGGATTTTAATAATATTTGGATGGTAGATAATTGAATATATCCAATTTTCTTTCGCTTTGATTCGTAATAATTGTAGTTGTCTATGAATTTGTTCTGGATTAATTAAACTAATTCTTAAATTTCCATGACATTGATCAATTCAATAGGTTGTTCTTGAATAATTTTTCCATAATAAATAAGATTTTGTCTATTAAAGATTTGTTTTATTGTTGATTTGTGAATGTCTTGACCTTTCTTTAAATCTAATTGAGCTTTAGCAATTTGATTCTTTTATCTCGAAGTTATTAAGGTAGAAACTTGAAAAGTTCCTAAGGATTCGCTTAATTCTAAATTGTCTACATCGAGGATGGTAGAAGTTTGAGAAGTCATAATGTATTGGGATGATATGGATGATAACAATGATGATCGCCTAATTTGTTCTAATTGTGTTAATTGTTCTATATATTGTTGATGTAATCTTTCAGACTACGATAAATGTTCTTCGTAGGTCGTCGCCGAGACGATTGATTCCTAGAAATATAAGACTATCAATACGATTTTCATTGTATTGTATATGATCTTTATAATGAATTATAGCTTGTTGTGTGTAATGAATTCTATCTTGTAAATCTAAATGATGGGACAGCTCATTTAAAAATCTTCGGGAAATTACTACAATCGACATTGTCTCAGATCATAGTTTATATCTTCATCTATGTTGTCATAATCAAGATCTGGTGATTTCTATATCTTCTATTTCAGATCGGAAGGAAATAATTGTGATAATGATTCTAACAAGATAATTGTTGTTGTAATTCAAGATTCTAAATTCCTTGAAATTTGTTCTAAGAAAATATCTTGTTGTATTTGTGTTAATCTTTCTATTTCATTTTCATCTTCTAATAATTCAAAGGTTTCTGATTCTTCCTCAGATGGAGGTGAGAAATCAAAAATTATATCTCTATCATCGAGTCGTATGAGATAACCGACACCAGTATTGAGACCTAATATAGTTCTATATAAATAATTAAGAGTAATATCTAGATGATGACAGCTAATTTCAAAATATTGACAAATTATTTCATGAGGAATAAATAATCGACTTGCAATTATAAAGAAAAGTAAAGGTTGTGCTTGAAATAAAGTAAAAGCATAAACATGTATTTGATTAATAATGACAGTAAACAATAATTAATAAAATAAGATAATTGAAATGTCATGTTGATGGAATGCTTTAGTCAATAAGTAAATCCATTTCTTGTTCAAGTTCATATCTATCATTTTGAATCAATTATAAATATATAATGTTTGATCTAATAAAACCTTGCATTTATTAAAAGTTGAAAACATTGATTTTCTTTTGCCATTTTTATATGTTCATGATATAAGTCAATAAACTTTCTTTGTTCCATTTCGATTTCTTTATAAAAACGAATTCTTTGTATAAGGATCTACGATGATCAAAATAATTCATTTTATTTAAATGATAAGAAGAGATAATTTGATACATAATATTTATGCTCGCAATACAATCTAAAATACAATAATCTAAAAGCTTAATTAAATCACTGATTCTTCAATCATTTGCTTGGAGAGAAAGAATTTCTTGTTCTTCATTATAAAGAGGGTGATCCGGAGAATTCTTAAAACGGGATCAAAGTAAATATCATTTGCTTTCTTGTTTTTGCAATTGTTTTAATCTTAAGTTCTTCAGATTCGCTTATCGATTATCTAGTGCTTTGATTCGTAGCTTCAACATACGCTTGATGTGAAAATAAGCCATTCGAAAATCAAAATCTTGTAAGTCGTGAAAAGATTTTAAAAGAATGATAATAAATTTAATAATTTTAAAATGATACCGATTGTATAATGTAAGATTGCATGAATGATAGCTATAATAAATAAAATAATAAGAAGTATGATTTGATAAAATATATGCATGATTTGTATGCTTGAATTAATCGAAGGGTGACAAGAAGTTAACCATAATCACTCTAACCTGTTCTTCCGGGCTCGCTTGAACGTCACACTGGACTTAAGTGCGAAGAGAGAAGATAGAGAGAGTAATGTATGGAAAGCTTGTTGTGTGTAATGAATTCTATCTTGTAAATCTAAACAGATGGGACAGTTCATTTAAAAATCTTCGGGGAAATTACTACAATCGACATTGTCTAGATCATAGTTTATATCTTCATCTATGTTGTCATAATCAAGATCGGTGATTTCTATATCTTCTATTTCAGATCGAAGGAAATAATTGTGATAATGATTCTAACAAAGATAATTGTTGTTGTAATTCAAAGATTCAAATTCCTTGAAATTTGTTCTAAGAAAATATCTTGTTGTATTTGTGTTAATCTTTCTATTTCATTTTCATCTTCTAATAATTCAAAGGTTTCGATTCTTCCTCGATGGAGGTGAGAAATCAAAATTATATCTCTATCATCGAGTCGTATGAGATAACCGACACGCAGTATTGAGACCTAATATAGTTCTATATAAATAATTAAGAGTAATATCTAGATGATGACAGCTAATTTCAAAATATTGACAAATTATTTCATGAGGAATAAATAATCGATTTGCAATTATAAAGAAAAGTAAAGGTTGTGCTTGAAATAAAGTAAAGCATAAACATGTATTTGATTAATAATGACAGTAAACAATAATTAATAAAATAAGATAATTGAAATGTCATGTTGATGGAATGCTTTAGTCAATAAGTAAATCCATTTCTTGTTCAAGTTCATATCTATCATTTTGAACTCAATTATAAATATATAATGTTTGATCTAATAAAACTCTTGCATTTATTAAAAGTTGAAAACATTGATTTTCTTTTGCCATTTTTATATGTTCATGATATAAGTCAATAAACTTTCTTTGTTCCATTTCGATTTCTTTTCGATAGATTGATGGGATTATAAAAGTGTAGTTTTCAATAATAATAGTGTTATAATAACTTACATACCATATGGAATTAAAACTTCCATCGGCTATTTTTACTTGTAATGGTTTATGTAATTTCTTCCATTTTAAATCTAATTGTTTTGATGCTATATGATAGTTGCTCGTATCTATATATGCATGTACTTTAGTATTCGCTTTTCAACTAGTACTTGAATAAATGTTGAATTGGAATTGAGTTTGATTCGTAGTTTTGGTTATCTCGATTCATGGATAAAGATTCATAAATGTAGAGATGTGTCAGTATTATAATCTGATTCAATTGGTTCTAATTGATGTTCTAAAGCTGAATGTAAAATTTGTATTTTATTATTATATGATTTTCTTTCTTTTAGGACATTCATTTGCATAATGACCTTCTTCTTTACGCATCCAACATTTACAATCTTTTTCTTTTTAGGCAAAATTGTTTTCTGCTTTTAGATTTGGGATTAAATTTATATCTACGAAAATATTTGGGATAAGTTTTTGGTTGATAACGTTGTGGTTTGTATTTTTCCATCGAAACTTTCGTGAATAATGTTTCTTATATTTTGATTAAATATTTTCGCTTTCTTTTATAATTTGAATAAGTTTTATTACATCCATATTGTCGAGGGACGCCAAGATTTTGATTGCAACATAGTTTTAAATTCTTATGTTTTAATGTTCGCTTTAATCGAGCTTCTATACAATAATCAACTAATAAGTCTCTTGCTACTAATATTGCTCCACCTAAATTATGAGCTATTGTATGATTTTCTATTCGCTCATAGAATTGTTGTTGAACTTTAGATTAAAAGGATATGGTAATTTTGTATAAAAATGTTAATATACATTTCTTGTTCAATCTTAGGTAATTTATAGTAATGTTTTTAAATTCACAAATAAAAGCTTCTAAGTAATTTATATCACATATCATTAAATTGTTTAAATGTCTTAATGCTTTTAATCGCTTTTCTTTTAATATATCTCGCTTGATGAAATATAATATCTTTGCCAAAAAATTCTTTATAGATTTCTTCGCTAATAATTTCAAATTTATCTTCATCTCGTCGTTTGACTAAGATAATGAGGTGTATTTTGTAAAGCTTGTGCATTATCTCTTAAAATTCTTGTACTATTCTCAAGTTTTATATATAACAAAATAATAGAGAGAATCTTTTGTTTGATTGATTGCCAAAAGGTTTTTCTACTGTAATAATAATAATATTTTGGAAAACCATTCTTGAAAGATTTCTTCAAAGATTTGTTGTACAATCTAAATTTAAGATATTGTCAATTGTTAATTTTGAAATTTTGGTTTATATTCATCCGGATATTTTCGTATTTTTGTACCTTTATAATAATATCCTTGTTGATGTAAAAATCATCTTTGTCATTTTTCCAAGTATAACTTGATGGTTGAAATGTTGTTTTCTTTTATCTCCTAATTTTTCTTTTAATTTTAATTTTGAGTAGTACTACTTTCGGTTTTTCGTCATTATCCATAAAAGTTCTTGATCTTGTTCAGATTCATAACCTAAAATTATTTCATCCTTATGTTCATTTGAAAATACGGACCAATATATTCTTCTTTTTCGAGAGGGTAAGATGTAATTTCAGATGAGATCGCCATTTCATGTAATTGTACTTGAATATTCTTTTCAACTTGTTCGATTGATTCGCCTTGCATTTAACTTCGCTCTCGGGGTATTTTTGTAATTATCGCTCTCGATACCACTTTCGGGGCTTATCTTTACAATTATTTGGTCTGGTGAACCCGACGTGAACGTCACACTGGACTTAATTTCCATTCATTAAGTCTTCTGTAATTTATAACCATTCTTCGCTTTCCTCGCTTTTCTACTGAATTATTGACGTAAAAAGTCGGTGCAGTAATGTTTACTAGTATCGGGTGTAATTAATCCTTTTCAAGTAATTTTTACATTCTTGTGTAAATTCTTTACATCTAAGGGAGTATATGGTATATTATTCTTGATATTGACTTCAAGAGGATCCTTTAGTTTAATTTCAATAATTTCAGATTATGATTTTGGTAGATCTAATGGATTTTCACTACATACTTGATCTAATAGTTTATCGACTTCAATTTGTATGGTTGTATTATTCAAGAGATAAACCGTAACTTATGAAGTTTCTCATTGACTATTTTAATTGTTGATAATAAGATGTATGATAAATAGGATTCGTAAAATAACGGATTTCTGGTGATTCTTAATATAAGGGGTTCGCAAAGTTATATAATGTAAATATTGACAAAAAGGGTTATATAATTTGAGAAAATTATTTCCAAGTATTAACGGTAATCCTGATTCTTTTTGATAGATTGATGGGATTATAAAAGTGTAGTTTTCAATAATAATAGTGTTATAATAACTTACATACCATATGGAATTAAAACTTCCATCGGCTATTTTTACTTGTAATGGTTTATGTAATTTCTTCCATTTTAAATCTAATTGTTTTGATGCTATACAGATAGTTGCTCTCGTATTCATATATGCATGTACTTTAGTATTCGCTTTCAACTAGTACTTGAATAAATGTTGAATTGGAATTGGAGTTTGATTCGTAGTTTTGCTATCTCGATTCATTGATAAAGATTCATAAATGTAGAGATGTGTCTCGTATTATAACTGATTCAATTGGTTCTAATTGATGTTCTAAAGTCGAATGTAAAATTTGTATTTTATTATTATATGATTTTTCTTTCTTTTAGGACATTCATTTGCATAATGACCTTCTTCTTTATGATCCAACATTTACAATCTTTTTCTTTTTAGGCAAAATTGTTTTCTGCTTTTTAGATTTGGGATTAAATTTATATCTACGAAAATATTTGGGATAAGTTTTGGTTGATAACGTTGTGGTTTGTATTTTTCCATCGAAACTTTCGTGAATAATGTTTCTTATATTTTGGATTAAATATTTTCGCTTTCTTTTTATAATTTGAATAAGTTTTATTACATCCATATTCTCGAGGGACGCCAAGATTTTGATTGCAACATAGTTTTAAATTCTTATGTTTTAATGTTCGCTTTAACCGAGCTTCTATACAATAATCAACTAATAAGTCTCTTGCTACTAATATTGCTCCACCTAAATTATGAGCTATTGTATGATTTTCTATTCGCTCATAGAATTGTTGTTGAACTTTAGATTAAAAGGATATGGTAATTTTGTATAAAAATGTTAATATACATTTCTTGTTCAATTCTAGGTAATTTATAGTAATGTTTTTAAATTCACAAATAAAAGCTTCTAAGTAATTTATATCACATATCATTAAATTGTTTAAATGTCTTAATGCTTTTAATCGCTTTTCTTTAATATATCTCGCATTGATGAAATATAATATCTTTGCAAAAAATTTTTATAGATTTCTTCGCTAATAATTTCAAATTTATCTTCATCTCGTTGACTAAGATAATGAGGTGTATTTTGTAAAGCTTTGCATTATCTCTTAAAAATTTTGTACTATTCCTCAAGTTTTATATATAACAAAATAATAGAGAGAATCTTTTGTTGTATTGATTGCCAAAAGGTTTTTCTACTTGTAATAATAATAATATTTTGGAAAACCATTCTTGAAAGATTTCTTCAAAGATTTGTTGTACAATCTAAATTTAAGATATTGTCAATTGTTAATTTTGAAATTTTTGGTTTATATTCATCCGGATATTTTCGTATTTTGTACCTTTATAATAATATCCTTGTTGATGTAAAAATCATCTTTGTCATTTTTCCAAGTATAACTTGATGGTTGAAATGTTGTTTTTCTTTATCTCCTAATTTTCTTTTAATTTTAATTTCGAGTAAGTACTACTTTCGGTTTTTCGTCATTATCCATAAAAGTTCTTGATCTTGTTCGATTCATAACCTAAAATTATTTCATCCTTATGTTCATTTGAAAATACGGACCAATATATTCTTCTTTTCGAGAGGGTAAGATGTAATTTCAGATGAGATCGCCATTTCATGTAATTGTACTTGAATATTCTTTTCAACTTGTTCGATTGATTCGCCTTGCATTTAACTTCGCTCTCGGGTATTTTTGTAATTATCGGCTTTGATACCACTTTCGGGGCTTATCTTTTACAATTATTTGGTCATTTGTCTCTTGAATTTTTGTCGTATTTGTTGTATTAATGATACTATTTCTATTTGGGTTTGTATAATAGCTTCAATTTTCTGCTCTATTATTTCTTGGTTTGTACTATTGATTCTAGATGTTGCGTAAGGTTTGTTAATGTTGTCATAATTTCTGCACTAAATAAGTTGATAAGGTAGATAATTGTCGTTGAATTTCATCTAACTGCCTTGTTTGATTATTAGGTTCGTTATTCTTAATGGTCGCTCTATATAAAGAGGTCTATGATGTCTTAATGATGTAGATCTTAACAAAGGAGTATTATTTGATGATGATTCGAAAAGAATGTCTTCTTTCAATTAATGGAATTCTTTGGTTCAAAGGGTTGTTGTATTGTCGAAGTGGTTGTACTTTTGGTTGAATTTTAATACCTACTTTAGCAACTTCTTGGAACAATTGATCTAAATAGATTTGTTCGGTATGTTTGAAATCAATACTATGATGTGAATTAGTTAATGCATAACTAATTTGATAAGTTAATGAAAAGGGATATTGTCCTGAGTCATTAAATTAGTTCTATAGAATTTATATGCAATTGTAATAGCTTTATCCAATTCAGAAGAAATTAAGGGAATTCCTAATTTTAAACGAGTGTTAAATTTGATTTTTCCATATTGTAAATTTCCATTCATCATTCCTAAAATTTGATCATTTAGATTGTTCATTCTTTCATCTAAAATTGCCATTCTAATAGAGTATCAATTCCTTGTTGAAAAGTGGATTTTAATAATATTTGGATGGTAGATAATTGAATATATCCAATTTTCTTTCGCTTTTGATTCGTAATAATTGTAGTTGTCTATGAATTTGTTCGGATTAATTAAACTAATTTTAAATTTCCATGACATTGATCAATTCAATAGGTTGTTCTTGAATAATTTTTCCATAATAAATAAGATTTTGTCTATTAAAGATTTGTTTTATTGTTGATTTGTGAATGTCTTGACCTTTCTTTAAATCTAATTGAGCTTTAGCAATTTGATTCTTTTTATCTTGAGTTATTAAGGTAGAAACTTGAAAAGTTCCTAAGGATTCGCTTAATTCTAAATTGTCTCACATCGAGGATGGTAGAAGTTTGAGAAGTCATAATGTATTGGGATGATATGGATGATAACAATGATGATCAGCTTCAATTTGTTCTAATTGTGTTAATTGTTCTATATATTGTTGATGTAATCTTTGTACTACGATAAATGTTCTTCGTAGGTCGTCTCACGAGACGATTGATTCCTAGAAATATAAGACTATCAATACGATTTTCATTGTATTGTATATGATCTTTATAATGAATTATAGCTTGTGTGTGTAATGAATTCTATCTTGTAAATCTAAACAGATGGGACAGCTCATTTAAAATCTTCGGGAAATTACTACAATCGATATTGTCTAGATCATAGTTTATATCTTCATCTATGTTGTCATAATCGATCGGTGATTTCTATATCTTCTATTTCGTATCGGAAGGAAATAATTGTGATAATGATTCTAACAAGATAATTGTTGTTGTAATTCAAGATTCAAATTCCTTGAAATTTGTTCTAAGAAAATATCTTGTTGTATTTGTGTTAATCTTTCTATTTCATTTTCATCTTCTAATAATTCAAAGGTTTCGATTCTTCCTCGATGGAGGTGAGAAATCAAAATTATATCTCTATCATCGAGTCGTATGAGATAACCGATACACAGTATTGAGACCTAATATAGTTCTATATAAATAATTAAGAGTAATATCTAGATGATGACAGCTAATTTCAAAATATTGACAAATTATTTCATGAGGAATAAATAATCGACTTGCAATTATAAAGAAAAGTAAAGGTTGTGCTTGAAATAAAGTAAAAGCATAAACATGTATTTGATTAATAATGACAGGTAAACAATAATTAATAAAATAAGATAATTGAAATGTCATGTTGATGGAATGCTTTAGTCAATAAGTAAATCCATTTCTTGTTCAAGTTCATATCTATCATTTTGAACTGAATTATAAATATATAATGTTTGATCTAATAAAACTCTTGCATTTATTAAAAGTTGAAAACATTGATTTTCTTTTGCCATTTTTATATGTTCATGATATAAGTCAATAAACTTTCTTTGTTCCATTTCGATTTCTTTATAAAAACGAATTCTTTGTATAAGTGATCGGCGATGATCAAAATAATTCATTTTATTTAAATGATAAGAAGAGATAATTTGATACATAATATTTATGCTCGCAATACAATCTAAAATACAATAATCTAAAAGCTTAATTAAATCATTGATTCTTCAATCATTTGCTTGGCAAGAGAAAGAATTTCTTGTTCTTCATTATAAAGAGGGTGATCCGAGAATTCTTAAACGGGATCAGTAAATATCATTTGCTTTCTTGTTTCTTGCAATTGTTTTAATCTTAAGTTCTTCGATTCTCGTCATTGATTATCTAGTGCTTTGATTCGTAGCTTCAACATACGCTTGATGTGAAAATAAGCCATTCGAAAATCAAAATCTTGTAAGTCGTGAAAAGATTTTAAAAGAATGATAATAAATTTAATAATTTTTAAATGATACCGATTGTATAATGTAAGATTGCATGAATGATAGCTATAATAAATAAAATAATAAGAAGTATGATTTGATAAAATATATGCATGATTTGTATGCTTGAATTAATCGGGGTGACAAGAAGTTAACCATAATCACTCTAACCTGTTCTTCCGGCTCGCTTGAACGTCACATCGGACTTAAGTGTAAGAGAGAAGATAGAGAGAGTAATGTATGGAAAGCTTGTTGTACCCATTAAGGATACCCAAGGCGCCTATTTATAATCGCAAAAGGGAATAACATAGTATGCATGCACTTAACATAAAGAAAAGCCTAAAAGAAGAAAAGACTTAAAGAAAAAGCAAGATGCTAAAGGGCATCTTACATGACATAAAGAAAAGTAAAGAAAAGTAAAGAAAAGATGACATGTGGTCACCAAAGGATCGCCAAAGTAAAAGACTACATTATTGCGATAGTAGTGCTTCAGATTGATCCGATGTTTTATTCTTCAATGATAATAAGTTCGTCGTCCGGTTGCTTGTACTTTCTCCTCAGGTGCTTGAGAGGATGGGATGTGTTTACATCCGTGAGTGGGATATTCTTGTAATCGCCAGTAAAGTGCTTCACGCCAAGCAAAGCTTAGAGTGTGAAAACATTCGATAAGTCATTGAACGGTGCTTGAAAACGTTGAAGACCGGTAATTCATGTGCTAGGATGGATGCTTCCATATTGACGTTAATAAGACATTATGGCCACGATAGTTGATCTTGATTGTTGAGTCCGCTTGAATCTTGAGACATTGAGTATAAATTCTTCAAAACAATTCAAATTGAATTTGTTTACCAAATCCCAATTGAATTCAGAATGAGGTGCTTCATCTATGGAGGATACCGATATTGCTTATACCAATCAAGAAAGGCAATTCAAGTAATGATTGTCGCCATCGTCGCTTTCTTCATCGGATGCTTCAAAAATTGGATAGTCGTCAGAGACTTTAATATATATTTCTTTCACGCAAAACGATCCTTGAATTGCTTGATAGCATGGACTAAACCGATGGGAAGTCCGCTAATAACTTCATATCTTGTAGATAAATGGTGTCACTAATCCACTCAAATAATAAATAAGTTGTTAATGGTTCTCGCCTGTGGAAGATGACCGCTTGGGACCATACTTGCCACGATTTTGTGGGTAGTATTGAAATTGTTTCATTTCTTCATCCAATGATCGAGTGCTTGGAAACAATCCATAAACATGTCGTAAGTGAGGACCTTTGATTCTTCGTGAAGTGCTTTCGCAGAACCGCATGAATTGCTCCATGTCAATTGCTTTGCCCAATGTAGTTAACTTGGACATTGGTGGTACCGAGTTTGTAGTAATCGCTCTTGTATTGTGGTCGAAGTGATGGATGCTGAAATTCTTGGAAAGATTTTTCAGCTTCGCTTTAGTAGAAAAACTCTTATGGATGACATCGCTTTTCGTAATATGAATTGTCGCTTTATGCCATCGATCATAAAGACCAAAGAAAAGGACCATTATATATCACATAGTGCTTGATTCTTGATTATCAGCCACCTTTCGAGGTAATCGATGAGGAAGTTATTGATGATGAAGTCTATTTAGATCAATTGTTCCAAGAAGTTGCTAAAGTAGGTATTAAAATTCAACCAAAAGTACAACCACTTCCAAAGAATACAACAACCCTTTGAACCAAAGCAATTCCATTAATTGAAAGAAGACATTCTTTTCGTAATCATCATCAAATAATACCTTTCATAAGATCTCGCACATTAAGACATCATAGACCCTTTATATAGAACCACCATTAAGAATAATGTAACCTAATAATCAAACAAGATGCTTAGATGAAATTAAAAGAATTATCTACACTATCAACTTATTTAGTGCAGAAATTATGACAACATTAACAAACCTTACGCAACATCTAGAATCAATAGTACAAACACAAGAAATAATAGAAAGAAAATCAAGCTATTATACAAACCCAAATAGAAATAGTATCATTAATACAACAAATACAAAGAAAAATTCAAGAGACAAATGACCAAATAATTGTAAAAGATACGCCTAAAGTTGTAAAAGATACGCCCCAAAGTGGTATCGAGCCAGAATTACAAAAATACCTCGAGAACGGTTAAATGCAAGACTTAATCAATCTAACAAGTTGAAAAGAATATTCAAGTACAATTACATGAAGTAACCGATCTCATACGTAAATTACATCTTACCCTCTCTTAAAAAGAAGAATATATTGGTCCCAGATTTTCAAATGAACATAAGGATGAAATAATTTTAGGTTATGAATCAACAAGATCAAGAACTTTTATGGATAATGACGAAAACCCCAAAGTGGTATCAGAGATCCGTTATTTCAGTGTTGCACCTCCAAGGTCCCCAAATAATACAAGTATCAGCACCAGCCACTTCCCGTGAAACCATATATAAGTACTTCATCATCAATAACTTCCTCATCAAGACTTCAAAAGGTGGTCGATAATCAAGAATCCAAGCACTATGTGATATATAATGGTCCTTTGCTGGTCTTTATGATCAAGTGGTATAAGGCAAGAATTCATATTACTGTGCAAAAGCAAAGGTCATCCATAAGAGTTTTTCTACTAAGCGTAAGCTGAAAAATCTTTCCAAGAATTTCAGCATCCATCACTTCACCACAATACAAGACAAGATTACAAACTCCAGCACCACCAATGTCCAAGTTAACTACATTGGGCAAAGCAATTGACATGGAACTAATTCATGCAGCCTCGAAAGCACTTCACGAAGAATCAAAGGTCCTCACTTCGACATGTTTATGGATTGTTTCAAGCACTCAATCATTGGATCAAGAAATGAAACAATTTCAATACTACCCACAAAATCGTGGCAAGTATGGTCCCAAAGCGCCATCTTCCCTGAGCGTAACCATTAACAACTTATTTATTATTTCAGAGTGGATTAGTCGACACCATTTATCTACAAGATATGAAGTTATTAGCGGACTTCCCATCCGGTTTAGTCCATGCTATCAAGCAATTCAAGGATCGCTTTGCACGTGAAAGAGAAATATATATTAAAGTCTACAAGCCTATCCAATTTTGAAGCATCCGATGAAGAAAATGCCAAGAAAGCAAAGAATCATTACTTCAAGAATTGCCTTTCTTCGATTGGTATAAGCAATATGCAAGATCCTCCCATAGATGAAGCACCTCATTACTTAATTCAATTGGGATTTGTAAACAAATTCAATTTGAATTGTTTTGAAGGAATTTATACTCAATGTCTCAAGATTCAAGCGCACTCAACAATCAAGATCAACTATCGTGGCCATAATGTCTTATTAACGCCAATATGGAAGCATCCCATCCTAGCACATGAATTACCGCCTTACAACGCTTTCAAGCACCGCTCAATGACTTATCGTAATGTTTTCACACTCTAAGCTTTGCTTGCGTGAAGCACTTTGCAAAAGCTATAAGAATATCCCACTCACGATGTAAACACCGCCCATCCTCTCAAGCACAAGGAGAAAGTACAAGCAACCCGGACGATTTAACTTATTATCATTGAAGAATAAAACATCGATCAAGTACGAAGCACTACTATCGCAATAATGTAGTCTTTTACTTTGGCAAATTCTTTGATCGACCAATTGTCCCGTTTTTTCTTTACTTTTCTTTACTTTTTCTTTATGTCATGTAAGATGCCCTTTAGCATCTTGCTTTTTCTTTAAGTCTTTTCTTCTTTTAGGCTTTTTTCAGATGTTACGCCCCGTCTGCATTTATGTTATTCCCTTTGCATTATAAATAGACGCCTTGGGTATCCTTAATGGGTACAACAAGCTTTCCATACATTACTCTCTATCTTCTCTCTTCGCACTTAAGTCCAAGCAGACGCTCAAGCGAGCCCTAAGAACAAAGTTAGAGTGATTATGGTTAACTTCGTCACCCTTCGATTAATTCAAGCATACAAATCATGCATATATTTTATCAAATCATACTTTATTATTTTATTTATTATAGCTATCATTCATGCAATCTTCGTTATACAATCAAGATCATTTTAAAATTATTAAATTTATTATCATTCTTTTAAAATCTTTTCACGACTTACAAGATTTTGATTTTCGTAATGGCTTATTTTCACATCAAACGATGTCAAGCTACTTAATCAAAGCACTAGATAATCGAAGCGTATCACGTAAGAACTTAAGATTAAAACAATTGCAAGAAACAAGAAAGCAAATGATATTTACATCGATCCCCGCTTTTAAGAATTCTCCGATCACCTCTTTATAATGAAGAACAAGAAATTCTTTCATCGCCAAGCAAATGATCAAGAATCAGCAGATTTAATTCGCTTTTAGATTATTGTATTTTAGATTGTATTGCAGAACGCAAATATTATGTATCCAAATTATCTCTTCTTATCATTTAAATAAAATGAATTATTTTGATCATCGCCGATCACTTATACAAAGAATTCGCTTTTATAAAGAAATCGAAATGGAACAAAGAAAGTTTATTGACTTATATCATGAACATATAAAATGGCAAAAGAAAATCAATGTTTTCAACTTTTAATAAATGCAAGAGTTTTATTAGATCAAACATTATATATTTATAATTCAGTTCAAAATGATAGATATGAACTTGAACAAGAAATGGATTTACTTATCGACTAAAGCATTCCATCAACATGACATTTCAATTATCTTATTTTATTAATTATTGTTTACGTCATTATTAATCAAATACATGTTTATGCTTTTACTTTATTTCAAGCACAACCTTTACTTTTCTTTATAATTGCAAGTCGATTATTTATTCCTCATGAAATAATTTGTCAATATTTTGAAATTAGTCGTCATCATCTAGATATTACTCTTAATTATTTATATAGAACTATATTAGGTCTCAATACTGTGTTTGTTATCTCATACGACTCGATGATAGAGATATAATTTTTGATTTTCACCTCCATCCGAGGAAGAATCAAACCTTTGAATTATTAGAAGATGAAATGAAATAGAAAGATTAACACAAATACAACAAGATATTTTCTGTAACAAATTTCAAGGAATTTAGATATCAATTACAACAACAATTATATTGCTCGTAATCATTATCACAATTATTTCCTTCCGATACAGTAAATAGAAGATATAGAAATCACCAAGATCGATTATGACAACATAGATGAAGATATAAACTATGATCTAGACAATGTCGATTGTAGTAATTTCAAGATTTTAAATGAATCGTCCCATCTGCTTAGATTTACAAGATAGAATTCATTACACACAACAAGCTATAATTCATTATAAAGATCATATACAATACAATGAAAATCGATTGATAGTCTTATATTTCTAGGAATCAATCGCCCAAGCAGCATTTAACCCTACTTAAGAACATTTATCTCAGTAGTACAAAGATTACATCAACAATATATAGAACAATTAACACAATTAGAACAAATTGAAACCGATCATCATTGTTATCATCCATATCATCCCAATACATTATGACTTCTCAAACTTCTACCATCCTCGATGTAGACAATTTAGAATTAATCAACTTAGGAACTTTTCAAGTTTCTACCTTAATAACTCAAGATAAAAGAATCAAATTGCTAAAGCTCAATTAGATTTAAAGAAAGGTCAAGACATTCACAAATCAACAATAAAACAAATCTTTAATAGACAAAATCTTATTTATTATGGAAAATTATTCAAGAACAACCTATTCGAATTGATCAATGTCATGGAAATTTAAGAATTAGTTTAATTAATCCCAACAAATTCATAGACAACTACAATTATTACCGTAATCAAAACGAAAGAAAATTGATATATTCAATTATCTACCATCCAAATATTATTAAAATCCACTTTTCAACAAGGAATTGATACTCCTATTAGAATGGCAATTTTAGATGAAAGAATGAACAATCTAAATGATCAAATTTTAGGAATGATGAATGGAAATTTACAATATGGAAAATCAAATTTAACACTCGCTTAAAATTAGGAATTCCTTAATTTCTTCTGAATTGATAAAGCTATTACAATTGCATATAAATTTATGTAACTAATTTAATGACTCTTTACAATATCCCTTTTCATTAACTTATCAAATTAGTTATGCATTAACTAATTCACATCATAGTATTGATTTCAAACATACCAACAAATCTATTTAGATCAATTGTTCCAAGAAGTTGCTAAAGTAGGTATTAAAATTCAACCAAAAGTACAACCACTTCCAAAGAATACAACAACCCTTTGAACCAAAGAATTCCATTAATTGAAAGAAGACATTCTTTTCGTAATCATCATCAAATAATACTCCTTTGTTAAGATCTCCGTCATTAAGACATCATAGACCTCTTTATATAGAACCACCATTAAGAATAATGTAACCTAATAATCAAACAAGACATGCTAGATGAAATTCAACAAAGAATTATCTACACTATCAACTTATTTAGTGCAGAAATTATGACAACATTAACAAACCTTACGCAACATCTAGAATCAATAGTACAAACACAAGAAATAATAGAATAGAAAATTGAAGCTATTATACAAACCCAAATAGAAATAGTATCATTAATACAACAAATACAAAGAAAAAATTCAAGAGACAAATGACCAAATAATTGTAAAAGATACGCCTCAAAGTGCTTTCAATCTTTTTCTTTTAGGCAAAATTGTTTTCTGTTTTAGATTTGGGATTAAATTTATATCTACTTAAAATATTTGGGATAAGTTTTGGTCGATAACGCTGTGGTTTGTATTTTTCCATCGAAACTTTCGTGAATAATGTTTTTATATTTTGGATTAAATATTTTCGCTTTTTATAATTTGAATAAGTTTTATTACATCCATATTGTTGAGGGACGCCAAGATTTTGATTGCAACATAGTTTTAAATTCTTATGTTTTAATGTTCGCTTTAACCGAGCTTCTATACAATAATCAACTAATAAGTCTCTTGCTACTAATATTGCTCCACCTAAATTATGAGCTATTGTATGATTTTCTATTCGCTCATAGAATTGTTGTTGAACTTTAGATTAAAAGGATATGGTAATTTTGTATAAAAATGTTAATATACATTTCTTGTTCGAATCTCTAGGTAATTTATAGTAATGTTTTTAAATTCACAAATAAAAGCTTCTAAGTAATTTATATCACATATCATTAAATTGTTTAAATGTCTTAATGCTTTTAATCGCTTTTTCTTTAATATATCTCGCTGATGAAATATAATATCTTTGCCAAAAATTCTTTATAGATTTCTTCGCCAATAATTTCAAATTTATCTTCATCTCGTCGCTTGACTAAGATAACGAGGTGTATTTTGTAAAGCTTGTGCATTATCTCTTAAAAATTCTTGTACTATTCCTCAAGTTTTATATATAACAAAATAATAGAGAGAATCTTTTGTTGCGATTGATTGCCAAAAGGTTTTCTACTTGTAATAATAATAATATTTTGAAAACCATTCTTGAAAGATTTCTTCAAAGATTTGTTGTACAATCTAAATTTAAGATATTGTCAATTGTTAATTTTGAAATTTTGGTTTATATTCATCTGGATATTTTCGTATTTTTGTACCTTTATAATAATATCCTTGTTGATGTAAAAATCATCTTTGTCATTTTTCCAAGTATAACTTGATGGTTGAAATGTTGTTTTTCTTTTATCTCCTAATTTTTCTTTTAATTTTAATTCTTGAGCATCTCCAATAGTTGCTTCATTAAGTCTTCTGTAATTTATAACCATTCTTCGTTTTCCTCGTTTCTTTTCGGCTGAATTATTGACGTAAAAAGCTGGTGCAGAATGTTTACTAGTACGGGTGTAATTAATCCTTTTCAAGTAATTCTTTACATTCTTCTGTAAATTCTTTTACATCTAAGGAGTATATGGTATATTATTCTTGATATTGACTTCAAGAGGATCCTTTAGTTTAATTTCAATAATTTCAGATTATGATTTTTGGTAGATCTAATGGATTTTCACTACATACTTGATCTAATAGTTTATCGACTTCAGCCAGTATGGTTGTATTATTCAAGAGATAAACTGTAACTTATGAAGTTTCTCATTGACTATTTTAATTGTTGATAATAAGATGTATGATAAATAGGGATTCAGTAAAATAACGGATTTCGTGATTCTTAATATAAGGGTTCGCAGTTATATAATGTAAATATTGACAAAAGGGTTATATAATTTGAGAAAATTATTTCAAGTATTAACGGTAATCCCGATTCTTTTGATAGATTGATGGGATTATAAAAGTGTAGTTTTCAATAATAATAGTGTTATAATAACTTACATACCATATGGAATTAAAACTTCCATCGGCTATTTTTACTTGTAATGGTTTATGTAATTTCTTCCATTTTAAATCTAATTGTTTTGATGCTATATGATAGTTGTTCTCGTATCTATATATGCATGTACTTTAGTATTCGCTTTCGAACTAGTACTTGAATAAATGTTGAATTGGAATTGAGTTTGATTCGTAGTTTTGGTTATCTCGATTCATCGATAAAGATTCATAAATGTAGAGAGATGTGTCTGTATTATAATCTGATTCAATTGGTTCTAATTGATGTTCTAAAGCTGAATGTAAAATTTGTATTTTATTATTATATGATTTTTCTTTCTTTTTAGGACATTCATTTGCATAATGACCTTCTTCTTTACAGATCCAACATTTACAATCTTTTTTCTTTTTAGGCAAAATTGTTTTCTGCTTTTAGATTTGGGATTAAATTTATATCTACGAAAATATTTGGGATAAGTTTTGGTTGATAACGTTGTGGTTTGTATTTTTTCCATCGAAACTTTCGTGAATAATGTTTCTTATATTTTGGATTAAATATTTTCGTTTTCTTTTTATAATTTGAATAAGTTTTATTACATCCATATTGCTGAGGGACGTCAGCATTTTGATTGCAACATAGTTTTAAATTTTATGTTTTAATGTTCGCTTTAACCGAGCTTCTATACAATAATCAACTAATAAGTCTCTTGCTACTAATATTGCTCCACCTAAATTATGAGCTATTGTATGATTTTCTATTCGCTCATAGAATTGTTGTTGAACTTTTAGATTAAAAAGATATGGTAATTTTTGTATAAAATGTTAATATACATTTCTTGTTCAATTCTAGGTAATTTATAGTAATGTTTTTAAATTCACAAATAAAAGCTTCTAAGTAATTTATATCACATATCATTAAATTGTTTAAATGTCTTAATGCTTTTAATCGCTTTTCTTTAATATATCTCGCTGATGAAATATAATATCTTTGCCAAAAATTCTTTATAGATTTCTTCGCCAATAATTTCAAATTTATCTTCATCTCGTCGTTTGACTAAGATAATGAGGTGTATTTTGTAAAGCTTGCATTATCTCTTAAAATTCTTGTACTATTCCTGAAGTTTTATATATAACAAAATAATAGAGAATCTTTTGTTGCGATTGATTGCCAAAAGGTTTTTCTACTTGTAATAATAATAATATTTTGGAAAACCATTCTTGAAAGATTTCTTCAAAGATTTGTTGTACAATCTAAATTTAAGATATTGTCAATTGTTAATTTTGAAATTTTGGTTTATATTCATCGGATATTTTCGTATTTTTGTACCTTTATAATAATATCCTTGTTGATGTAAAAATCATCTTTGTCATTTTTCCAAGTATAACTTGATGGTTGAAATGTTGTTTTCTTTTATCTCCTAATTTTTCTTTTAATTTTAATTTTGAGTAGTACTACTTTCGGGTTTTTCGTCATTATCCATAAAAAGTTCTTGATCTTGTTCAGATTCATAACCTAAAATTATTTCATCCTTATGTTCATTTGAAAATACGGGACCAATATATTCTTCTTTTTCGAGAGGGGTAAGATGTAATTTCGTATGAGATCGCCATTTCATGTAATTGTACTTGAATATTCTTTTCAACTTGTTCGATTGATTCGTCTTGCATTTAACTTCGTTCTCGGGGTATTTTTGTAATTACTGGCTTTGATACCACTTTCGGGGGCGTATCTTTTACAATTATTTGGTCATTTGTCTCTTGAATTTTTTTGCTGTATTTGTTGTATTAATGATACTATTTCTATTTGGGTTTGTATAATAGCTTCAATTTTCTGTTCTATTATTTCTTGTGTTTGTACTATTGATTCTAGATGTTGCGTAAGGTTTGTTAATGTTGTCATAATTTCTGCACTAAATAAGTTGATAGTGTAGATAATTGTCGTTGAATTTCATCTAACGCCTCTTGTTTGATTATTAGGTTCTGTTATTCTTAATGGTCGCTCTATATAAAGAGGTCTATGATGTCTTAATGATGTAGATCTTAACAAAGGAGTATTATTTGATGATGATTCTAAAAAGAATGTCTTCTTTCAATTAATGGAATTCTTTGGTTCAAAGGGTTGTTGTATTGTCGGAAGTGGTTGTACTTTTGGTTGAATTTTAATACCTACTTTAGCAACTTCTGGAACAATTGATCTAAATAGATTTGTTCGGTATGTTTGAAATCAATACTATGATGTGAATTAGTTAATGCATAACTAATTTGATAAGTTAATGAAAAGGATATTGTCCGGAGTCATTAAATTAGTTCTATAGAATTTATATGCAATTGTAATAGCTTTATCCAATTCAGAAGAAATTAAGGGAATTCCTAATTTTAAACGAGTGTTAAATTTGATTTTTCCATATTGTAAATTTCCATTCATCATTCCTAAAATTTGATCATTTAGATTGTTCATTCTTTCATCTAAAATTGCCATTCTAATAGGAGTATCAATTCCTTGTTGAAAAGTGGATTTTAATAATATTTGGATGGTAGATAATTGAATATATCCAATTTTCTTTCGCTTTGATTCGTAATAATTCAGTTGTCTATGAATTTGTTCGGGATTAATTAAACTAATTCTTAAATTTCCATGACATTGATCAATTCGAATAGGTTGTTCTTGAATAATTTTTCCATAATAAATAAGATTTTGTCTATTAAAGATTTGTTTTATTGTTGATTTGTGAATGTCTTGACCTTTCTTTAAATCTAATTGAGCTTTAGCAATTTGATTCTTTTTATCTTGAGTTATTAAGGTAGAAACTTGAAAAGTTCCTATGATTCAATTAATTCTAAATTGTCTACATCGAGGATGGTAGAAGTTTGAGAAGTCATAATGTATTGGGATGATATGGATGATAACAATGATGATCGTTTCAATTTGTTCTAATTGTGTTAATTGTTCTATATATTGTCGATGTAATCTTTGTACTACGATAAATGTTCTTCGTAGGGTCGTCACGAGACGATTGATTCCTAGAAATATAAGACTATCAATACGATTTTCATTGTATTGTATATGATCTTTATAATGAATTATAGCTTGTTGTGTGTAATGAATTCTATCTTGTAAATCTAAACAGATGGGACAGCTCATTTAAAATCTTCGGAAATTACTACAATCGATATTGTCTCAGATCATAGTTTATATCTTCATCTATGTTGTCATAATCAAGATCTGGTGATTTCTATATCTTCTATTTCAGATCGGAAGGAAATAATTGTGATAATGATTCTAACAAAGATAATTGTTGTTGTAATTCAAAGATTCAAATTCCTTGAAATTTGTTCTAAGAAAATATCTTGTTGTATTTGTGTTAATCTTTCTATTTCATTTTCATCTTCTAATAATTCAAAGGTTTCGATTCTTCCTCGATGGAGGTGAGAAATCAAAATTATATCTCTATCATCGAAGTCGTATGAGATAAACATATACGAGTATTGAGACCTAATATAGTTCTATATAAATAATTAAGAGTAATATCTAGATGATGACGGCTAATTTCAAAATATTGACAAATTATTTCATGAGGAATAAATAATCGACTTTGCAATTATAAAGAAAAGTAAAGGTGTGTTTGAAATAAAGTAAAAGCATAAACATGTATTCGATTAATAATGACAGTAAACAATAATTAATAAAATAAGATAATTGAAATGTCATGTTGATGGAATGCTTTAGTCAATAAGTAAATCCATTTCTTGTTCAAGTTCATATCTATCATTTTGAACTGAATTATAAATATATAATGTTTGATCTAATAAAACTCTTGCATTTATTAAAAGTTGAAAACATTGATTTTCTTTTGCCATTTTTATATGTTCATGATATAAGTCAATAAACTTTCTTTGTTCCATTTCGATTTCTTTATAAAACGAATTTTGTATAAGTGATCGGCGATGATCAAAATAATTCATTTTATTTAAATGATAAGAAGAGATAATTTGGATACATAATATTTATGCTCGCAATACAATCTAAAATACAATAATCTAAAAGCTTAATTAAATCATTGATTCTTCAATCATTTGCTTGGCAAGAGAAAGAATTTCTTGTTCTTCATTATAAAGAGGGTGATCCGAGAATTCTTAAACGGGATCAGTAAATATCATTTGCTTTCTTGTTTTTGCAATTGTTTTAATCTTAAGTTCTTCGATTCGCTTGTCGATTATCTAGTGCTTTGATTCGTAGCTTCAACATACGCTTGATGTGAAAATAAGCCATTCGAAAATCAAAATCTTGTAAGTCGTGAAAGATTTTAAAAGAATGATAATAAATTTAATAATTTTAAAATGATACTGATTGTATAATGTAAGATTGCATGAATGATAGCTATAATAAATAAAATAATAAGAAGTATGATTTGATAAAATATATGCATGATTTGTATGCTTGAATTAATCAAGGGTGACAAGAAGTTAACCATAATCACTCTAACTCGTTCTTCCGGCTCGCTTTAACGTCACATCGACTTAAGTTATCGATCAAATTTTAGGAATGATGAATGGAAATTTACAATATGGAAAAATCAAATTTAACACTCGCTTAAAATTAGAATTCCTTAATTTCTTCCTAATTGATAAAGCTATTACAATTGCATATAAATTCTATAGAACTAATTTAATGACTCTTGACAATATCCCTTTCATTAACTTATCAAATTAGTTATGCATTAACTAATTCACATCATAGTATTGATTTCAAACATACCGAACAAATCTATTTAGATCAATTGTTCCAAGAAGTTGCTAAAGTAGGTATTAAAATTCAACCAAAAGTACAACCACTTCCAAAGAATACAACAACCCTTTGAACCAAAGAATTCCATTAATTGAAAGAAGACATTCTTTTCGTAATCATCATCAAATAATACTCCTTTGTTAAGATCTCTCGCCATTAAGACATCATAGACCTCTTTATATAGAACCACCATTAAGAATAAATAACCTAATAATCAAACAAGACAGCTTAGATGAAATTAACAAAGAATTATCTACACTATCAACTTATTTAGTGCAGTAAATTATGACAACATTAACAAACCTTACGCAACATCTAGAATCAATAGTACAAACACAAGAAATAATAGAATGAAAATGAAGCTATTATACAAACCCAAATAGAAATAGTATCATTAATACAACAAATACAGCAAAAAATTCAAGAGACAAATGACCAAATAATTGTAAAAGATACGCCCCCGAAAGTGGTATCAGAGCCAGTAATTACAAAAATACCCCGAGAACGAAGTTAAATGCAAGACGAATCAATCGAACAAGTTGAAAAGAATATTCAAGTACAATTACATGAAGTAACTGATCTCATACAGAAATTACATCTTACCCCTCTCGAAAAAGAAGAATATATTGGTCCCGTATTTTCAAATGAACATAAGGATGAAATAATTTTAGGTTATGAATCTGAACAAGATCAAGAACTTTTTATGGATAATGACGAAAAACCCGAAAGTAGTACTACTCAAGAATTAAAATTAAAAGAAAAATTAGGAGATAAAAGAAAAACAACATTTCAACCATCAAGTTATACTTGGAAAAATGACAAAGATGATTTTTACATCAACAAGGATATTATTATAAAGGTACAAAATACTTAAAATATCCAGATGAATATAAACCAAAATTTCAAAATTAACAATTGACAATATCTTAAATTTAGATTGTACAACAAATGTCAAGAAATCTTTCAAGAATGGTTTTCCAAAATATTATTATTATTACAAGTAGAAAACCTTTTGGCAATCAATCAAGAATAAAAGATTCTCTCTATTATTTTGTTATATATAAAACTTCAGAATAGTACAAGAATTTTAAGAGATAATGCACAAGCTTTACAAAATACACCTCATTATCTTAGTCAAACGATGATGAAGATAAATTTGAAATTATTGGCGAAGAAATCTATAAAGAATTTTTCGCAAAGATATTATATTTCATCAAGTATATATTAAAAGAAAACGATTAAAAGCATTAAGACATTTAAACAATTTAATGATATGTGATATAAATTACTTAGAAGCTTTTATTTGTGAATTTAAAAACATTACTATAAATTACCTAGGGTCTAACAAGAAATGTATATTAACATTTTATACAAAATTACCATATCCTTTAATCTAAAAGTTCAACAACAATTCTATGAACTAATAGAAAATCATACAATAGCTCATAATTTAGGTGGAGCAATATTAGTAGCAAGAGACTTATTAGTTGATTATTGTATAGAAGCTCGCTTAAAACGTAACATTAAAACATAAGAATTTAAAACTATGTTGTAATCAAAATGCCGACGCCCTCAAGAATATGGATGTAATAAAACTTATTCAAATTATAAAAGAAAACGAAAATATTTAATCCAAAATATAAGAAACATTATTCACTTAAAGTTTCATGGAAAAATACAAACCACAACGTTATCAACCAAAACTTATCCCAAATATTTTCAGAGATATAAATTTAATCCCAAATCTAAAAACGTAAAACAATTTTGCCCTAAAAAAAAAAAAAGATTGTAAATGTTGGATCAGAAAGAAGAAGGTCATTATGCAAATGAATGTCCTAAAAGAAAGAAAAATCATATAATAATAAAATACAAATTTTACATTCAACTTTAGAACATCAATTAGAACCAATTGAATCGATTATAATACGTATACATCTCTCTACATTTATGAATCTTTATCCAATGAATCGATAACCAAAACTCAATCAAACTCCAATTCCAATTCAACATTTATTCAAGTACTAGTTCGTAAAACTAATACTAAAGTACATGCATATATAGATACAGAGCAACTATCTCAGAGTATAGATCAAAACAATTAGATTTTAAATGGAAGAAATTACATAAACCATTACAAGTAAAATAGCCGATGGAAGTTTTAATTCCATATGGTATGTAAGTTATTATAACACTATTATTATTGAAAACTACACTTTTATAATCCCATCAATCTATCAAAAGAATCAGATTACCATAATACTTGAAATAATTTTCTCAAATTATATAACCCTTTTGTCAATATTTACATTATATAACTTTATAACCCTTATATTAAGAATCACCGTAAACTGTTATTTTATTTAATCCCTATTTATCATACATCTTATTATCAACAATTAAAATAGTCAATGAGAAACTTCATAAGTTACAGTTTTATCTCTTGAATAATACAACCATACAAACTGAAGTCGATAAACTATTAGATCAAGTATGTAGTGAAAATCCATTAGATCCTACCAAAAATCATAATACAGAAATTATTGAAATTAAACTAAAGGATCCTCTTCAGGAAGTCAATATCAAGAATAATATACCATATACTCCCTTAGATGTAAAAGAATTTACACAAGAATGTAAAGAATTACTTGAAAAAGGATTAATTACACCCAGTACTAGTAAACATTCTGCACCAGCTTTTTACGTCAATAATTCAGCTGAAAAGAAACGAGGAAAACGAAGAATGGTTATAAATTACAGAAGACTTAATGAAGCAACTATTGAGATGCTTATAAATTACCCCGAAAGATTATATTATTAATAAACTAAAAGGTCGATTTGGTTCACCACATTAGATGCAAAATCAGATATTGGCAATTACGATTACATGATAATACAAAAGCATTAATAAAGATTCACTTGTCCACCCCAAAAACATTATCAATGGAATGTACTACCCTTTGGATTAAAACAAGCACCAAGTATTTATCAACGATTTATGGATAATAATCTTATAGGATTAGAAGAATATACTTTGTGTATATAGATGATATTATTGTTTATTCAAATCGGGATAAATTAGATCATTTGAAGAAAGTTAAAATTGTCTTACAAAGATGTAAAGACAAAGGATTAATATTAAGCAAACGTAAAAGCAAAAATAGCACAACAAACAATTGAATATTTAGGTATTCAATTTAATCATCATGGTTATTTACAATTACAACCAAATATTTTACAGAAATTACAAGAATTTCCGGATCAACTCACAAATCGAAAACATGTTCAACAATTTTAGGTTTATTAAACTATATTTCAGATCAAGGATTTCTAAAAGAATTAGCTAAAGAAAGAACACTTTTACGTAAAAAATGTAAAAGAATCTACAATGGCATCGACTACTTCAGATACTACAATTGCATAAAGATTAAAACTTCTTTGTAAAAATCTTCCAAAACTATATAATTATCAACAAAATGATGAGTTATTAGTTCAATTAGATGCAAGCAATGATGTACAAGCAGTGTGTCTTTTAGCCAAACCCCTACTCGTAAGAAATACCAACTTTGCAAATATATAAATGGAACATTTAATTCGCATGAATTAAATTATCCTATTCATGAAAAAGAGGCATTAGCTTTGCCTCAAAACTTTGAGAAATGGCTAATAGATCTACTCCCAATAAAATTTACAATTCATACATGATTCTCAATACTTATGTGGATTTACAAGATATCAACTTTCATCAAGTACCAATTATAATCAAGGACGATCGATCGATGGCAATTAGAGCTAGGTCAAGATCAATTTAATATTCATTATATTAAATCGCTAACAATTTTCTTGCAGATATATTAACAAGAGAATGGAAGCATTAATCGCTCAAATTTAAAGTACAATTGAATTAAAGGAAGGTAACTCACCGAATTACAACTTCAAAGTATGAATATTCGTGTAAAACAAGAACAAATTACTAGTGAACTTGAATAAATTAAAGCATACTCCTCGGTTTTAAAACCAAAGGAGCAAAGTTCTAAAGATCAACATCAGCACCGTGATCAATCTCGTTGCTACTATAACTACTCAAATTCCAAAAGCATCTGCTCGTAATACAAGAAGCTATTCAGTTGCACCTCCAAGGTCCCCAAATAATACAAGTATTAAAAGCACCAGTTTCACTTCTCGTGAAACCATATATAAGTACTTCATCATCAATAACTTCCTCATCGGTACCTCAAAAGGTGGTCGATAATCAA
Source organism: Erythroxylum novogranatense (assembly GCA_029891385.1). Classification (NCBI taxonomy): domain Eukaryota; kingdom Viridiplantae; phylum Streptophyta; class Magnoliopsida; order Malpighiales; family Erythroxylaceae; genus Erythroxylum; species Erythroxylum novogranatense. The sequence goes on from JAIWQS010000262.1 coordinate 120,758, forward strand.
GAATCCAAGCACTATGTGATATATAATGGTCCTTTCATTGGTCTTTATGATCAAGTGGCATAAGGCAAGAATTCATATTATTGCAAAAGCAAATGTCATCCATAAGAGTTTTTCTACTAAAGCGGTTGAAAAATCTTTCCAAGAATTTCAAAGATCCATCACTTCGACCACAATACAAGACAAGATTACAAACTCAAAGCACCACCAATGTCCAAGTTAACTACATTGGGCAAAGCAATTGACATGGAACGAATTCATGCAGTTCCTGCGAAAGCACTTCACGATAAATAATTGTTTTTGGGGTGGACAAGTGAATGCTGTTAATGCTTTTGTATTATCATGTAATCGTAATTGCCAATATCCTGATTTTGCATCTAATGTGGTGAACCAAATCTGACCTTTTAGTTTATTAATAATATAATCTTTCCGGGGTAATTTATAAGCATCTCCAATAGTTGCTTCATTAAGTCTTCTGTAATTTATAACCATTCTTCGCTTTCCTCGTTTCTTTTATCAATTATTGACGAAAAGTCAAAAGTAATGTTTACTAGCATCGTGTAATTAATCCTTTTCAAGTAATTCTTTACATTCTTGTAAATTCTTTTACATCTAAGGGAGTATATGGTATATTATTCTTGATATTGACTTCAAGAGGATCCTTTAGTTTAATTTCAATAATTTCAGTATTATGATTTTGGTAGATCTAATGGATTTTCACTACATACTTGATCTAATAGTTTATCGACTTCAGTTTGTATGGTTGTATTATTCAAGAGATAAAACTGTAACTTATGAAGTTTCTCATTGACTATTTTTAATTGTTGATAATAAGATGTATGATAAATAGGGATTCGTAAAATAACGGATTTCTGGTGATTCTTAATATAAGGGTTCGCAGTTATATAATGTAAATATTGACAAAAAGGGTTATATAATTTGAGAAAATTATTTCCAAGTATTAACGGTAATCCTGATTCTTTTTGATAGATTGATGGGATTATAAAAGTGTAGTTTTCAATAATAATAGTGTTATAATAACTTACATACCATATGGAATTAAAACTTCCATCGGCTATTTTTACTTGTAATGGTTTATGTAATTTCTTCCATTTTAAATCTAATTGTTTTGATGCTATCTGAGATAGTTGCTCTGTGATATATATATGCATGTACTTTAGTATTCGCTTCGAACTAGTACTTGAATAAATGTTGAATTGGAATTCGGAGTTTGATTCAGAGTTTTGGTTATCTGATTCATTGGATAAAGATTCATAAATGTAGAGAGATGTGTCTGTATTATAATCTGATTCAATTGGTTCTAATTGATGTTCTAAAGCTGAATGTAAAATTTGTATTTTATTATTATATGATTTTTCTTTCTTTTTAGGACATTCATTTGCATAATGACCTTCTTCTTTACAGATCCAACATTTACAATCTTTTTTCTTTTTAGGCAAAATTGTTTTCGCTTTTTAGATTTGGGATTAAATTTATATCTACTAAAATATTTGGGATAAGTTTTTGGTTGATAACGTTGTGGTTTGTATTTTTCCATCGAAACTTTCGTGAATAATGTTTCTTATATTTTGGATTAAATATTTTCGCTTTCTTTTATAATTTGAATAAGTTTTATTACATCCATATTCTTCGAGGGACGCCGACATTTTGATTGCAACATAGTTTTAAATTCTTATGTTTTAATGTTCGCTTTTAACCGAGCTTCTATACAATAATCAACTAATAAGTCTCTTGCTACTAATATTGCTCCACCTAAATTACGAGCTATTGTATGATTTTCTATTCGCTCATAGAATTGTTGTTGAACTTTTAGATTAAAAGGATATGGTAATTTTGTATAAAAATGTTAATATACATTTCTTGTTCAATTCTAGGTAATTTATAGTAATGTTTTTTAAATTCACAAATAAAAGCTTCTAAGTAATTTATATCACATATCATTAAATTGTTTAAATGTCTTAATGCTTTTAATCGCTTTTCTTTAATATATCGCTTGATGAAATATAATATCTTTGCCAAAAATTCTTTTATAGATTTCTTCGCCAATAATTTCAAATTTATCTTCATCTCGTCGTTTGACTAAGATAATGAGGTGTATTTTGTAAAGCTTTGCATTATCTCTTAAAATTTTGTACTATTCTAAGTTTTATATATAACAAAATAATAGAGAGAATCTTTTGTCAGTGATTGATTGCCAAAAGGTTTTTCTACTTGTAATAATAATAATATTTTGGAAAACCATTCTGAAAGATTTCTTCAAAGATTTGTTGTACAAT